>CM043019.1:26011683-26235124 GCA_023690525.1 Holotrichia oblita | reverse complement strand
GATTATGGAGACGATTTTTGTACACTTGACATTTCAAGTGACCCCAAAAGAAAAAATCTGGCGAGAGATCTGGAGAACGTGCTGGCCATTCGATTGTTCCTCTACGTCCGATCCAACGTTCCGGAAAAATTTCATTCAAATAATCGCGGACATTATGGGCAAAATGGGGGGGGAGCTCCATCTTGTTGAAACCAAAAATGTGCATTAGGGTGATCACCTATGTTTGCATTTGGAAGAGGGCCGCAAGTGCTGGAACAACCTCATTTCGCAATAAATTTAAGTAGACGTTGCCAGTTAAATTTCCTCTTATAAAAAATGATCCTATGATGTTGTTTCCAACAAGACCAGCTCAGACATTCACCTTTTGAGGACGCTGTGTATGGACTTCTTCAATTCAATGCGAATTTTCAATTGACCAGTAACGACAATTATGTCTGTTCACAGTGCCGTTGAGACAAAACGTTGCCTCATCTGAAAAAATGATGTGATCTAAAACATTAGGCTGCTGCTCGATCAATTCCGTCATTGTTTCGCAAAAATGTAGTCTACGATCTGGATCATCTTCAGTTAACTCATGGACGGGATAGATTTTGTAGGCTTTCATTCTTGCTGATTTAAGAATCTTATGAGCAGATTTTGAGAGATCTCATGAATTTGACCTAATTCTGTTGTGGACACGTGATGATTTTCTTCCACTGTAAGTAACACATTCAAACTAGTTTCTTAATCTGTTGCTGTTAATGGACGTCCCCTTCTAGGTAAATCCTTCACCTGACGAAAGACTTCAAACTTTGGAATTGTTCGGCATACCGTACTTTTACTAATGTGACGATCCGGATAAACAGTATTAAACAAAATACGAACCTCTTCAAAAGAACGTTGACGATCACCGTACCCACGCATCATTAAAATCTCAATTCGTTCTGGTTCAGTAAGTTTTACTGCCATTTGCAAATGTGTCAATGTCTAAAATAAGTAAATTTATAGCGATGCAAAAGTTAAAGCGCTTTTAAAATTGTCAAATGTGACGGCAAAAAGAATGCAAACACTAAACAACAACTTTTTTCAAAGGTACCTTGTTTTTTCTGTATTAGGACACTTTTTTAATTTTTTAACTGTTTTCTTGTGAATAAAAATAAACATCTTAATACTTCCTGAACGTAGTTTTTTGTTTTGCATTCAAAAGTGTTAAAAAAATCTGGGTGTTCCGTTTAAAATAAAGAAAGTTGGACGTATTCCGATTAAAACAGAAGTGAAAAAAATATAAACTGTATTGCATAAAATGTATTTATATTAACTATACCCCCATACCAAATTTCAGAAATCATAATTTTCAAATAACAAAGTTATTCGACCGTTCCGGGACTTTTTACTAACGCTGTATATGTTCAAGGTCAAAAATAAAGTTGCTTTCTTAAAGCTTTTTGTGAATATACAGGGTGTTTCATAATATATGCGCAGGACTTCAGGATGTGATAGCTTGTCCAAAAATTTGAAAAAAAGTTTCTATCAACTTACCTTCTAAAACGCACTATTTTCGAGATACAGGGTGTTGAAATTTAATAAAGAAAATTCGTTTTTTTGGAAATATCTCCGGAACGGTTTATCGTAAAGAAAACAGTTTTTGTAACCATTTTCTACTTATAATAAGCTAAGCTGTGCGCGAGAATTTTTTTTTAAAGTCATAATTGGTGATGATTTTCAAGGAGTAGTGGTTGTTTTTCTCCCCAATTTCTACGCCACTGGAAAAAGTACGGTTTTTGAGACACCCACTTGAACCGCCAATGTTTTCTACACAAAAAAGGTACTGTTGGTCATGAGCTCTAAAGTTGACCGTTTACGAGAAAAATCAACTTTTATGTTGTTGCTTTTCTTACTTGTTCTAATATTTTAGTAAAATAAAACTTTTATTTCAAAAAATTTACCATGTTTTTCAACAAAAGTTGATTTTTCTCGAAAACGCTCAACTTTAGAGCTAGAGTACCTTTTTTTGTGTAGAAAACATTGGCGGTTCAAACGGGCGTGTCAAAACCGTAGTTTTTCCAGTGGCGTAGAAGTTGGGGAGAGAAACAACCACTACTCCTTCAAAATCTTCACCAATTTCAACACCCTGTATCTCGAAAATGGTGCATTTTAGAGGGTAAGTTGATAGAAACTTTTTTTAAAGTTTTTGGACAAGGTATCACAGCCCGAAGTCCTGCGCATATATTATGAAACACCCTATATAAAAAAAAATACAAAAATCTAAAAGTTTTGCGTATCCTGTTCCACAACGCCTCGGCGGTCATTCTGTATAGAAGAAACCTAGTTTAAAGCGATCATGGGCTTCCAGGGCTAGTTTTAATTTGTGTCTGGCCTGGCGGTCACATCAACCTATTAGGAGTTTATAACCAGGATATTTTGTGTTGGATACTTTCTTTGCCAATGTTTGTTGTTTGTTTGTTCAATGCCAAAAGTTTGTGAATTAACCAAAGTAGAACGTGGGCGAACAGTCCTAATAAAAACACAAAGTAAGATTTTAGTGGCTATAGCGAGAATAATGAAATATTCGCGATGTGCGGTTCGTACCACCCTGCAACGATATGAATAGTGGATCGTTAACATATCTACCAAAAAGCGGCCGGAAATGTCTTTCGAAAGTGAAGGGTGTCTAACACAATGGGCCAAAACTGTATCTATGGTACCCTGAGACCTTTAAGAACAATAATGTGATCAAAAAAGTGACAGCCATTTTCAGCATTTCAAAGTCGATACCTATGAAAACCTGAAGCCGTTTAAAAAATGCTCAAAAGCGCGTTTATTAATTTTAACAAAAAAATTTATTAATCCTGGCAAAGAGCATTTATACCAAGCTTCAAGTAAATTTGAAATTAAAAATATTATTTCCTATAGACAGTTTGACACACCCGTTCACCTCCTTAAGGCTAGAATATTTCGAAAAGCCCCTTGTTAAACTATGCCTATAGTTAAAAATCGGCACCAAAACGTGGAGAAATGGTATCTCCTGGTGAGGACTTGTATTGTGTAGTGCCTTGCCGTGTGCTACTTTCCACCTTGCTCACTAGAGGGCATGGGGTTGGAATTAGTCCATTGTCGGAAGTATTATATAAATAAGTTGAGAAGTGAAAGGCGATGAAATTAGATCTTGCATTGGGAGTTGCGCTGATGAGACCTGGAAGGTCGAAACCACGTGGTCCGCTTCTAATGCTCGATCTATTTTCATTACATTCGTCTGCAGGGTGAATTTCAACAATACAGCATCAGCAAATCAACATGCAGTGTTGCCATCTTTACCTCTTTCTTTTACAACAGCTGCCAAATTAATTTCATCAGGCATAATATTAATTTTCAACAGGGAAATGTGAATATTATTCAAGTAGGATAACATTTATAAATGTTAGCTCTAAATAAACATTTCCTCGTTTATATTAATGAAAATCTTTTGTCTGATTATCCAAAAATAATTTGAATCTAGTTGATGATAATTGAGTAGTAGTTTATTCCAAAGTTTGATAGTATGAAGTTCTATTAGTGCCAATTTCAGAAACTAACTAAACTTAAATTAATATTTGTACGCCGTGCTCTAGTAGATGGTTATTCCATTATGAATGAATAATGTTGTATTTAAGGCGGCAAAACAAGTTCGGTAATTGCAAAGTTGCCGAACTCTTCAACTAGACGTTGTCGGTCGTAATTCAAGTAATTTTAAAATAATTGCGTAATAAAGTACAAGCTAAACTCTGTCGTTATATATAAATTTCTTAGAATTAGTATTTCGCATCGATAAAGTTTATTTGTTTATAACAATTTATACAACTTCTCGGTTCAATTTGAAGCACTTTCCATACTCGATTTCCGGCGTAACATCTATTATTTAAATCTAAAACGTTTTCTCTTAAAAGGGAACAGAGTCCCCTCTCTGTAGGAAAACCTCACATAGACATTAACGTCCTACAAATTTAATTCCACCTTGTTTTCCTTTCTTTTGTATTCTTTTCTTCAATTTTATCTCCCTAAAAAAGGTGAATAAACTTTTTTCCTTAATAATGGCTTGAGATGAAAAACAGTCGTAGGGGACTCAAACACTTTAAGCATAAAATGGTGACTGAAGCTAGGTTGAAATAAAAGCCCCTACAGTTAGACGTAACGAGACAAAAAAAGTGGTAAAGTTAAAATTGCAATTACGAAACTTTTTTTTTTTTGAGGGGTTGATATCACGGAGCTTTTATAATATGCATGTGTGTATCGGTACCCCTAATGAATTATGAAAGTTAATTAATTAATTTTAAACTTAGTGTCGCAATTAATTTTGTTTGCAGCATTAAATTTTCTAGTTCAAATTTCGGAATAAACATATAATTGAGAGCTATAAAATTTACGTGAACATACCTTTTATTGTTTCAATATTGCTACCTAAAAAGAATATAAGAGAGAACATCTTTTTTTAAAATTATCCAACTCTCCAAAATACAATCTCGCTCGCGATATGAAGAAATAACTTGGGAAGTAGCAGTTAAATTGAATTATAGAAAATGTTCTCAGATTTTATACGGGCTACGTCGGAATAATTTGATATTGTAATATTGCAGTTATTTCGCGCAGAACTGACAGCATATTTATAACATCATTTCTTTTATTTTTTCCTATATTCCCATCTTCGTCGGTCCCGCAGCGTCTAATATGGAACAAAACTTAAGTAATATGGCAAACGGAGCTGAGTTGGCACGGGAACAAAGATATGTATGAGATTACAGGATTGTTTTGGGATTGTATGTATAACGTCTGACAAAAATAATGTTCCCTATATTCGGGATTGATGTACATATCAAATCTGTTACTTTTTTTATTGCAGATTGTACATCTTTTCGAGTGTTTTGTAGGGCACCATTCAGGTATCGATTCCGATTTCATTATAGTAATACATACGATTTTAATTTTTTAATTGTTATTAGTTTGGGATTACGAAATATTCTTGCATACAGGGTGTTTCACATCTATTTTCCAATGTGTATACTCGGAAATTACATAATGACGAAGAGGCGATATTGTGTATAAAATTCTGTTATTACAACACTCCCCGCATGAATCTACTCTTACCATCTTCGCCTCCCCCCTTCTCCACCCCCTTCTTACCCTCCCCACCCCATTCCTCTTATACGAATAATATAAAATAGATTTCCAATTTAAAATTTGCAACAATATCTCAACATTTCTAATTTTTATGGTTTTCCTAATTTTTTAACAATTTTTTGCAATTTTTCTATTAGTTCCCCATAGTTACCTAATTTTGCAATTATGTATTTTGGTTTACAATTTTTGCAAACTCTAAAATTTTCGCAATTTCTTTAATTTTAAAATTTTTCAATTCTTCAGTTTCTTAAATATTTTAATTTTTCAATTTTTGTATTTTACGATTTTTGTGATCATTGAATTTACTTCTTCTACTCTAATTTAATTTTTTTCTAATTTTCAACTGTTTTTTGATTTTTCCAATTTTTCTATTTTAAACATTTTTTACTCATCGAATTTTTAAAATTTGTTTTAATTTTTAATTATCATTTTTTTAATTTTTCAATTTTTTTACACAATTTATTTTTTAAATCTTAACTTTTTTAATTGTTCTATAATTTATTAGTTATTTAAATTTTTCTCATTTTCTGATTTTTCAAATTTGCCTAATTTCTCCATTATTTGAACTTGCGCAATTTTTACTTTCTTTTCTTTTTTTCTAATCTCTCAATTTTTATAACGTCGTAAATATTTTTAATTCTTGTAGTTTTTCTAATTTTCATCAATTTTTTATTTTTTAAATTCTCGCAAATTTGTGCAAATTGAAATTTTTGCAAGTTTTTTAATTGTTTAATTTTAAAACTTTTCAATTCTTCAGTTTCAATTTATCAATTTTTCAATGTTTTTTTTTCAATTTTTTAATTTTTCAGTTTCTCAATTTTTTTACACAATTTATATTTAAAATCTCCACTTTTTTAGTTCACTAATTTATTAGTTATTTGAATTTTTCTCATTTTCTGATTTTTCAAATTTGTCTAATTTCTCTATTATTTGATTTTTTCAACTTACGCAATTTTTACTTTCTTTCCATTTTTTCTAATCTTTCCATTTTTATACCAACGTCATATATATTTTTAATTCTTGTAGTTTTTTTTTCATCAATTTTTTATTTTTAAAATTTTTCTACTTTCTTCCTTTTTGTTCAAAATTTCTGAATCTTGCTATTGTTCGTTTTTCACACAACTTTATCTTTTCAAGTTTTTTCCATTTTTATAGCTTTTCATTCTCCCCAAGTTTTCCTATTTTTGCAATTTTTCAATATTTATAATTTTCTAATTTTTAAATCTTTCTAATTTCACGATTTTTCAAGAATTTTTGATATTTTGTATTCATTACGGTTTATTTGATTTTTTGAATTAAATTGTTCTAATCAGTTTTTCAATTATTTAAATTTCCCTATTTTTTATTTTTTTCTAATTGTTAGAATTTTTCTAATTTTCTAATTCCTCAAATGTACCAAATTTTATTAATTTATTTATTAATAATTTATTTTTTCAACTTTAAGTTTTTCTTAATTGCTTCCATTTTTATGGCTTTTTATTTTTTATTTTCAAATTTGTCAAATTTCCCCCAAATTGTTCGTTTATTACACAATTTTTTAAGGATTTTTTAAATTCAATTATTGGAAATTTTTTTTGTTGAATTTTGTATTTTTTCAATTTTTTAGACGTGTCTAATTTTTTAATTTCAATTTGTTAAATTTGCCTATTTTTAAAATTTATTTTTTATAATTATTCAATAGTTTATCAGTTGCTTCAATTTTTCGAATTTTCGCTGATTTTTTAATTTTGTAGATTTTCAATTTTTCAAATTTAAGCTTGGCTAAATTGTTGGCAATTGTTTTTTTAATATAATTTTCTTTTTTTTTTAATTTCAATTTTTTTATTTTTACAATTTTTATAATTCTTTTAATTTTTCAATTTTTTAATTTTTATAATTTTTCCATATTTTTTGGCAATTTTTGCAATTTTCTAATTTTGTAATTATTTTTGTATTTTTTTCACGATGTTTTTTTTTTGATATTCGTTTGAGCTCGTTGAGTTAAATGAATAAAGAATGAGTAATCAAAAAGTAAGATGGCCATTACTGCATAAAATAATTATCGGAAGTAAAAACTGAAATTCATCTTGTCGTAGATCATGGTGTGTATATAAAACGTTCCCTAGTAATGAGTTTTTGATAAACCACTCTATATAATTAATATTCAATAAATATTGTTTTGTCAATTTTCTTGGCGGTGCATAAAGTAGAAGTGAGATTCTACGTCATAATTATTGCAAGCTCTGAAATGCATCTCATATGTGTTTTTACGTATGTGCTTTCTATGTATAGGTTGGTTTTGCTGCTTCCAAATCCCGGAGCAATTGATAGGAGCAACAGCAACTCATAACGAAAAACAAAAATTGCGGTTTTTTTGTATTTCCTTTATATGCCAACCAAATTTTACACTTAAGGCTTTTGCTGTTCACTGTATATGTATTTACGTACACAAAATGCATTATCTAGACATACGGCGAAAAAATAACTTTGGGCAAACAAGCGGAAAAGTGTTCTCGGATATTTTTTTCCATTTAGGGACGCGCCCCTGTGTAAACATCGGAAGGTTTTTGTTATCCCAAATAAAATTATGAAAGAAAAACAACTCGAAAGCATTTACTAAGTCTATTTGCACAGAGAACGTACGCTTAATGATCACAACAAAAGATAAGTTTTATGAAATATGGCATTATTTAAACATTGTTCGTTCTCCATCTTTGTTCTTCTATATATGGACGAGTTTGTCATGTACGTTTGAATTGACTATCTCTCTCTTCGAGAGACGAGAACATCATCCCAGATCGTGTATTAGGGTCGGAACTAGCACTAAACAACGAGAGTTTGATGTTGGCTCCGCTGTTTTCAGTTTAAGTGGGATGGATGGAATAGAGAAAGAGATACAAGCAAATAACGCCCGAGACGAAGAGTTTAGAGATACAAATTATCCGACTGGTTGTTTGCAAAAGAGAATCGTTCAAACAATATCGGAGTATCTGTGTTCGGACTGATTGACAGTTGAATGCGAACAGTTGACGTCGAAAAAGTGTTTGGTTTTTGTATTGGCAGCCTGTTAACAAATACTTTAACCATTTAATACGTTGTTGTATGCGTATGAAGCTTTTAAAAGATGTTAATCCTTCTGTTATTAAGAGTTTTTGGATGGAGAATGAAATATTATGTCAAATTGATTTCATAACTAGATGGATTACCCTTTTAGGGAGTCTGTATTTTCCTATAATGCAATTTATTGTAGTTGATTTTATTTTTAGCTATTTTATAACGATCTTCTGGAGTATGGACGATATTAGAAGAAATGTAATTTTGGTTATTATGACAATTTAGGATTATATGTATGTATTTCCGGCAAGCGGTTTTTCTAATGTACGAGGATATGTTGAAAAATAATCATATCATTCACAGGTACCATTTTATTCAACATTTTTTTTATATATAACATTAACACAATAAAATTAAAAATAAATGTATTACCACCACAATTTTCCATATCTATTTTCCATAGTTCCCCAAGAGATTAATTTTTGATCCGTTTTTGAGCATCTCAGTCCTTCTTTATTATATCCAAATCGAGACTTTTCAAATCTTTCATCTTTCTTTCAGATCAGTTATTTCTTAAACCTGGTTAAAACCACATAGTGGATGGAGCCTAAATGTTTTCTGGTTATGTCTACCCATGTTGGTTGCCCTCTATGTTAAAAATTCTTGGATTTTGAAGTAGAGCTGTCCTACTTGTAAGAAATACTGCAGGTAATATAGATTGGGGAGAGATCTTTTAAGATTTTCATAATCTTTAGTCTCTATATCTTCAATTTTCTACTAGTTGCTCCTTTTTATAGACGAATTCTGGATCCTTCACTTGCATCGCTTATGAGATGTGATAGCTTTAAATCGCTCCTATGTGGATGTCTTCAACGCTTCCTTGGGCTAGTCTCGGGTAGTGATACTCAATACTCTTCTCACCTTCAGTTTAGGAGGGGTCTGTGGTGGTGCTCCGGTTATTATCCTGAGCACTTGATTTTTGAAGGATCTCATTATTATTTATGTGGGTCTTTGCTAGGCTGGACCACGACAGAGTCCCATATGTCATAATTGGGTGGAGAAATGTTATGAATAGTAACATCTTGAGTTTCAGTAACATAGAGCTTTTAAGCAATGCAAATCTAGCAACCCCAAATTTTTTGGTGGTCCTCTGAATATGTTGGCAATAACATATTAGCCTCCGGTCCAATGTGACTCCGAGATACAGAACTGCTCCACAACTTGCTCCAACGCAACCTGAAAGCCCCCACAAAGTTATTGTCGCGGCGGAGTTTGAGTGTTTTAATAAAAGGAATGGTTATACGTTTACTTTCGTTAAGTTTTGGCATCCATCTTGATCTTCAACCAGCGATGGCGTCGATTTGGTTCTGAACTCATCCGCAAAGGATCTCTTCATTGGTGATGAAGTATATACTGCAATAAATGACAATTTGTGCTTGTGGAGTCTTAGGTAGATCAGATATATATTAGAAACAACGTTGGTGCCAGAAGAGAACCTTGAGGGATGCGGCTATTATGTGTTTTGAGGAGGAGATCGAAGCTTCGACCTTTACAGAGAATGATTGGTATGAATAAATGGTAAGACAAGACTATAAACATGCAGGTTTTGAGTGGAGGCCATCTTATGTGCCAATCCCCGATACCATACAGTATCGACCGCCCTTTCGATGTCCAGAAAGACGGGATCCATTGTCTCACGTGCCTTAATAGAATTGCGGATGGCTTCGGACATCCTGAATAGTGGAAATTCCTTCATGGAACCAGAATTGGTCGTCTTGGATGATATCATGGTACAAAAAGTTCTTCTTTCAATCTGCTCAAGATGATGGGCTCAACAATTTTGGCTAAACACAAGATGAGAGCAATGGAGCGATAACTCTGGGGAAACAGGAGGCTCTTACTAGATTTTGGTATGGCCGTTGCATGAGAGTGCTTCCAGGTGTTGGCGAAACGTTCTAAACGGAGAATGGAGTTCACAATCCTCACAAGGCGATCCGTCAACGAGTCCGGAAGCCTCGAGAGGGCGTTGTAATAATATAGATCGGAAAAGAGATCTTTTAAGGTTTTCTTTTTAATAACTCTTCGTAAAAATGTTTAATTGTTCGTTTAGCGATGTATTATAATCTGAGCCATCTTCCTATTGACATTTTGACTATTTTGAGTCTACAAATTCTGGGTCAGAAGGTTGAGATATCAGAATTGTACTTCTTCTCAAGGGAGATTAGTACTTCTCCATCTGAAGCAACTTTTTCAACTTTTTTTTAAATGACAATGTCGTGTTAGCTTCATACTATTTAACCATTACTACTTAGTAGGAGCGAAACAAATGTTGTGCTTGAAAATCTCATAAGAACTAATATTGACTATTGTATTAGTGCAATCACACTAGGTGTGGTGAAGCCACACAATATACAGGGTGTATCAATATACAGAATGCCAACAGCTTACTTGTTTTGGACCTGATATTGGGAGAGGTAAGATTTTTTTCAATATCAGGTCAGCTGTTCAAAATAACAGATAAGCTATTTCTATCCTGCATACTGACATTCAAAACTCCATTTTGGATTAACAGGTGTACTAGATAGTCTGGTGATGTCAACAATGTTGTTTTATTTGTGAAAGATTGCTGTTGAGATATTTTGTACATACTTACGACTTTTGCACTTTGCTAACTATGTTTTAAATATCTACATACATTTGTAGTTTTAATTCCATTCCGATTTCTTTCCAAATCTTTCCAACAAAACCAGGAAAAACTGTTTTTGGAAACTTTTAATTAATATCATGCTTTTGCAAAGCCACGGCGTGTGTGATGGTATGTGGAGATTGGTCTTGTCGATCTCAATGCAGACAATAATGTTTTCTAAAAATACATAGAATATCTGTTTCCAAACAACCATTGGGGTTGGCTATATAGGCCAATAGTTCCATTAAAGAAATTATCTTCATCGAGTAGCTCATACATTTTCCCGCTTAAATATAATTAGCGGAAGGGTGTGGCTTTCAAATCTGATGCAGAAATGGCTAACAAAACGGTGGTGTTTTCCCACTCGTTCCATAAGTTGTCCTTGAAATAGACTCTTTTCTTTGCCACCAATAAGCTTGTATCAGACGGATGGCAAGATCATCGCATTGGACTGTCCATACCTAGTCCCCGATTCTATATAAATAATTTTAATAATGAAATACGTTTTAAAATAAATGTCATTTCGTGTTCATATGTGATTTGAATAAGTAATAAGTTAGAAATGCAAGTTACGTCGTTTAGATGACATCTGCTCTGAAAATTGAAGCTACTTGTGCGCGTTTTGCATACTATTGCATTAGTTTAAATATGAGAGCAATCGAATTGTAGACTTGTGTGAATACGATGGGAAACCAATAAAATATTAGTGAGTTATTTCAGTGGTAAACTTCTATGATAAATAATGACGTCTATAAAATATGGTTATGAGAAAAGTTATTGGTTACCATCGAATTTATATCTGCAATTCTATGAAGTTATTGGAAAAATTCTATCTATAGAAACATCATATACAATGTATGTAATAACACAAAAAATTAATTAATAATTATTTTATGTGGAATGTGTGCACTTAATACGCACAATCGATAAAATCTCATAAAAAAAGAATACAGCATAATCTGTAATTTTATTGCCATCAATTATCGTAAATTCCTTAGAGTGGTACTACTGAGGGATCTCATATCCCGTTTTATGTTCACTATATTGAATCTCAACAAATAGACATAAACATGAAGGGAAAGCTGACTAGATAAAAGGGAATAGCTTTGTTGGAATTTCGATCTACGTGGTTTGAGCGGTAGCTTGAGTTGCAAACGTTGTGACAGTAATATTTTAAGGAATTCACGTGTATAGAGGATTACTTTATTGATTTGGCTTCAATTTGATACAGATGAATTAATTCTTGTATGTTTAGGTTACGACGAAATAGATTGAATACAATATTAATCGTATTAATTCAAACACTGTCGTTGTTACTTTAACAAAATTATATAATAAGAAACTTTAAACCCCTTTAATAAAACGCACGGGAACACTCGAATTCTTGAGAAGGCCGTCAACGTTCCCGAGATGGTTTTCGTGGAAAGTCCTTAATTGAATTGGAACTACTGCACGACATTTCTTTGAGTTTGGTAACCAGGAGAGGAGAAGAAGTGGGTAAAGTTTTTAATTATTTTCAAAGCAAGGAAATGAAATCGCGACAAATGGAATTTGTTAATTTAGTCAGTGAGAGTATCAAATATTTGGTTTGCGTGCCTATTGTGCTTTTTCTACTTATTTATATACTTCTGAGTAGGTTTTCTTTGTAATTTAATAACAATAATAATGAAAATTATAAACTTTTCTCTCACCGTCTCCACAGAGTTTTTTTGTCAGAAACGTCTATACATTGCGTAAATAAAGAAAATGTGTTTAACACATTTTCGATCGGGAACGCCAGTTTCTGTGTCCGTCCCCGAAAATGTTGATGCAGTTCACGTCGATTTGGACGTGAGAAAAATTTCTGCAAAATGGATCTCCAAATATCTGATTGTTGACCAGAAGCATGCATCACGTTCGATCTGTGCTCGGTTTGAAAATGACGCAGACTTCTTAAGCCGTATTGTTATTATAAATGAAACTTGGGTACATTTCTACGACCCAGAAACAAAGCAACAATCGATGGAATGGAGACAAACTGGTTCTTCAAAGCCTAAGAAGTTTTATGTTCAAAAATGTACTGAAAAAGTTTTTGCTTCACTTTTTTGGGATTGCCATCAAGTAATCACGATTTATTTTCTGGAGGAGGGTGAAACAATAACTGGAAATTGTTATTGGACGTTACTGACCACTCTGCGAGAAAAAATTATGGAGAGAAGACGCGGAAAGTTGGCTAAAGTGGTTTTGTTTTTGCAGGACAATGCCGCTGCATACAAATCGCATGTTGTTGCTATGCAAACAATTCGTGATGATACATACGTGCATTGTTAAAATAAAAATATTATCGGTTAACCCCTGTATATAATTTTATATGAAGATTTTTTAGTTCTAACCT
The DNA here is from genome assembly GCA_023690525.1 of Holotrichia oblita. Lineage (NCBI taxonomy): Eukaryota > Metazoa > Arthropoda > Insecta > Coleoptera > Scarabaeidae > Holotrichia > Holotrichia oblita. Next base: position 26,221,901 of record CM043019.1, on the reverse strand, counting down.
CAAATACCGTGTGAGTAAATATTAGCACTGAAACTATTATTTTATGGTTTTTGGACATAATAATATAATTTTACAAATACTGTTTTAGCGAAAACAAATTTTTTGGGATATTTTTTGAAGGTGGTACTTGGGTGATCACTTGATCTGCATTAAGTTTGTGATAATAAAGATACTGAGAATAGCCTCATTTTATACGTTTATTTCATGGTATTCGGCAAAACCATTTTTTTTTCTCGTTACAGCATAAAAACACTCGACAGGTGGTAGATAATGAATATGATTTTGATTTAATGGTTGTTGCGCTGCACATTTCACATCTCCCCTGCCGTATTGAGAACTTGACCCAGTGATTGCCTAAATTGCCTTTGCGAATACTAATTGGAACACCATAATTATATCTTCTCATTTTTACTTGCTGAGATCCTGTAGAAGAGTTGCGCTTCGTTTTACATTTATTGTTGCAAGAGATTAACTCCAGAACTATTTCGCGACGAACTGTTAATAGATTGCAAGCTTCATCCAAATTATAACATCTTTTAGCAATCACATTTACAAAAACTATTTCCAGAAACCCAAAAAAAGTCGTAACTGGTCATGGTCGTCTACACCACCCATGTACTGGTTGTAATCTTTTATTAGCTGTAGCTGATGCTTATTTTTGTGCCTGATTTATCCTTTCTAAGTACAGTACTTTGTTCTGTACTATGAAAATTAGAAGACATTGTGATTGCCTTATTGTCTTTCTACTTAAAATAACTGATGTCAGTATTTGACACTCTCCAGTCGAAGTCACCTCTTTTAAATTTCTTATCGTGTTCTATATTTTTGGGATTTCCTACTCTATTGCTACGTATGGTTTTTTCGAGTTTCAATTTTTCTAATAATTTTACTGAGGTGAAAAAGTTGCCAAAATATATCAGCCTTGCTTTGCCTAATTCTTTTTCTGTTAAGAACAATACTACTCTTTCTCCGAGATTATAATCGGCAAATTTTTTGTCAATTACTTCATTTTTCCCTAGGTATACATCAAACTGTTTGACAAATCCATCTTGATCTGATAAACACCAGATCTTGTAGCCTCTTTTCACCGGTTCCATTGGATTGTACTGCTTCAAGCAGCTTCTTCCTTTAAATTTGATGACAGATTCATCAACGGAGAGTGCTCTTGTACCATAATAATGAAACTCAAATTGTTGATTTAGAGTGTTGATAAAAGGGCGTAGTTTATACAGTTTATCTATATTTTCCTTGATCAATAAACTGTTATTAGCCATAGTTTCCAAAACTATGGACATATTTAAATCTTTAGCAATGGACCAGTAGCTTGGAATATTTGGCAGCTGATGATATCCCATTATAAAATTTATTCCTATGAAAAAGTGAGTAAGTCACTTTTATCAAGGTTTAGATTTTTCTCTCTTTGAACAACATATAAGTTAGACTTAAAAAGAATATTGTCCAAAGCCGGGCCCCATAATTCTTGAAAAATAGACAGTGGTGTGGGTGAATCTTCAAACGCTTCCGCATTAACACCTAAAGGATAATTATAATTCGCAGTATAAGTAGTCTTTTAGTACATTGACATCTGTTTCTTCTTCCTTTCCACTATTATCTTGTACCTCAACCACTTCAACATTGTCGTCCACATTTTACACATGTTCTTGTTCATTGTCTACATGTTCTTCAATAATTTCTTGCTCGTGATAGCCAACTAAACGAGACACTTCAGTTTCCAGCAGATTTGAGTTCTCTTCTTCCTCATAATCTGATTCAACAGCTGTTTCTTGATTGTTGTTAAGCTCAAGTTGATCAAATTCATCATTTTTTATGATGAGTAATTATTCTTCATGTGTAAGTGGTCTTTTCATATCAAAATTCGTGCGGTTTGTTGCTTCTCATTCATCTTGTCACTGCAAATAATATAAAGAATAATTATGAAATTTAATCTCTACGTTAACTTTTCTATTTGAGTAAGCGTGAGTTTATCAATGTGAGGATAAAAGTGTTAGTTAAGTAACTGACAGATATTGCTAACTGGCAGATAAAATTTAGCAACTACAATGCTTTATCTTGCAGATAACTTCTATTTAACACTCAATAAACGTTTTATTGTAATTATCTTACGAATAAAATGTTATCTGCAGGTTAATTTATTTACGCTCAGATTGATAAACCCACCCTAAGTCTCTCATTGTTTTTGTAAAATTCCTCACAGGTACTTTTAAGTCTTACCGATAATAAAGGATATAGTGTAGTAGTAGTATTATAGTGTGACTCAATATCACTAAGAGATCTTGTTAGTTTCACTCTTTATCAATAAAAAGACATTGATATTAAGAGAAATAAATTTGCTGGTACTTTAAAGTACGAGGGAGCGTTTTTATATTCGCGGAATGAGCGGGTTGTAGGGGGGTGATTAGGCGCATTGGGGGCGTGGCCTGTGCAGCGACCCATAATTAGCATAAATACGAAGTTTCATTGTTATTAGACAGTTAGTCTTTGAGCTATCGTCAACCAAGTAACATAATCAGGAGTGAAAAGTGAAATATGGAAAAAATCGCGTGTTCGCGTGCATTTTTGGACCTCTGTAATGAAGACAAGGATGGTGTATTGAGTCGAATTGTTACTGGAGACGAAACTTGGGTTCATCATTATGAACCTGAGTCCAAACAAGACTCCATGCAGTGGCATAAAAAGGGCACAGCATCTCCTAAGAAATTTAAAGTGTCAAAATCAGCTGGGAAACTCATGGCAACGGTATTTTGGAACTCGGAAGGAATATTGTTGATTAATTATAAAGATAAAGGTGTTTCTATAACCGGAGAATATTACGCTTCAATATTAGAGCGACTAAAAGAAGCCATTAAAGAGAAAAGACGGGGAAAATTGACGAAAGGTGTGCTGCTTTTGCACGACAACGCGCCCGTCCACAAGAGCCGCGTTGCGTTAGCTGCCCTGCATAAGGTGGGCTTCGAAATTGTGAATCACCCACCCTACAGCCCAGACGTGGTCCCGAGTGATTATTTCCTGTTTCCGAAAATGAAAAATGAGCTGCGGGGTAAAAAATTTAGTGCCGATGATGAAGTCAAGGAGCCAGTTTCGGCATATTTTGCAGATAAAGAGAAATCGTTTTTTTATGAGGGTATAAATAAATTAATTGAAAGATGTGATAAATGTATCCGTCTTGCAGGTGAATATATTGAAAAAGAAAAATAATTTGGTTCTTTTATTTCCACCCCTTATCCCCCATTCCGCGAATATAAAAACGCTCCCTCGTACCTTCGGGAAAATGTAGCCCTTTTTGCAGATTTCGGTCTGGTATACAAGGGGTTAATACTATTAGCGATCAATGTCCTTCATATTCGACCATGAAAAATTGGAGTGCCAGCTTCAAAAGGCGTAAATTTTTTATTGAAGATGAACAACGATCGGGAAGGCCCAGTTTCTGGGTCCATCCCCGAAAATGTTGATGTAGTTCATGACATGATTTTGTCTGACCGTCGCTTTGGGCTAAGACTAATATCTGAGGTACTAAATATTTCATATGGATGTGTCCATCATACAGTTTACGTCGATTTTCGACATATTTTCGTTAGTAGTAACAACTCCAATCACTATTAGAATTGGGCCAGACTCGAGCGTGTCCTGTAAGATTGACTAACCTCTTCACCTAGCCAGTCCATGTTCCCCATATCTATTGTTACCATTGTGCTAGGACCGCTCTTTGTGTTGTTGGTGTGGCAAGAATTGTTTAAAGCAGGTTAGGGTTATTTCTTCAATCTTGCAATTTGTTGCATCTGCACCCACTAAAAAGAAACAGTTTTGGCAAATAGTCCTCTTACATTCAAACTAAAACAGTTTTTTAATTACGTAGCTTTGACAACATGCTGTTATTGTTTCACTATAATCTGACACGCATAAATACAATAACTAGAAATGATATTTCCTCCATTTTATAGCATTTTTAATAACACTTTGTTGGTTACATATACAATAATCATAGACACAACAGGGTTTTCCGAATAAAATATAAATCAAGAAATTATATCCTTTTATATCTGTTATCGACATTCAATGGAAATAAGTTAAATAAATGATAAATATACATTCTATTTACGAAAAGAATACTTAGCGAAAATAACAGGTGTACAATAATTTTAAAGACGTATAATTTCAAATTCAACGGTTCATTCTAAGAAAATATCTCCATAATAAATATGCTGACATGCACAATGCAATGTAATCGATATCTCACTACTCGTAATTTTCCCATGCATGAGTAATTTCTGTGAAAATTACAGATGCTTCCTAATTAGTGGTGTTCATAATTATATATAATCGTACGGTTATTGCTCCCTAAATTATTCAAAATGAATTATTGTTTCGTTAAAACCTTATGTAAATCTAAAGTTGATTATACTATACTAGTATGGTGACCGTTTGTGTTGCTTCATGTCATTACAGGAGTAGATAAGGATAGGTGTAGGTTTAATTTTCACTCCTATATAATTATTTCATTACGGCGACAAAGACTGTTATGGTAATGAAGACTATGGTAATTATTAGCGAGCCTTATTCGCTTTTTACGGAAAGGTTTACGTGTCGGATATTATTTCATAAGGAATTTATTCGTATCTCTTAAAGAGTACCGTCAAACGGGGTGAAACGGATCAAAATTCTCGATTTTCTATATATTTGCATATTTTTTTGAAATGAGAAAAATCTGTAAAAAATATATGTCAAAGATACAGGTCTGAGGCACAAATTGCTGGAACGGGTTTCTGAAATGACCTATTAGATTTTTTAATTTTTTTCTCAAAGAATGATCCGTTTCACCCCGGGTGTCGGGGTGAAGCGGATCAGGTGTTTAAATACCGTTATTTTTATCACTCTCGATGGTTAAATGGACTACAAAAAATATTTTTAAAAATGTTGCAAGCAATTTTTATTAGAAAAAAATATGTTTTTTCACATTTTATAAAAAAAATAAAATATACACTTTCCTTGGGTAAAAAACATAACAAAAATGAAAATATTCTAGGTAGGAACATTAAAAGTTATTCTAAATTATAACTAGAGATATTTCTAAAGTAAAGGTATTGCATGAATTTTTGTTATAATATACTCGAGCTTGACCACTACGATATCGTCAATTTCGGGATAGGTAAAAGTTATTTCTTTTTTTGATGACTTCTTCCTTAAACAGTTAACTGTAGCCTCATCGCCTAAAATTACTTCAATTTTAGCAGCATAAAATCTATCTCGTTTGTTCGTGACAAATTTAACGATAAGAAATTCTCCAAGCTGAAAATTTTGTTCAATTGCCACAGGAAAGTCTTCTGAAACGTTGTCGTCATTTTGTAATTCTGAACAACTCATCTGCCAACTCATATCAGTACTATCTTCCTCCTGCTCCTGCGAACTTTCATCTTCTTTTTCAAAGTCTTTCTTAGAAACACTTTTTCCTGCTATCACTTTCATTTTTTACCTCTCTTTGGATTCTCGCTTGAGCTTGTTCTTAGTTCCCTCAAGTGATCAACAGTGGTGTCCGCCCATCTTTGCTCTACACTTCCTTCCTCGTTATCTTCATTATTGTTTTCTCTTTTTTGCAAATGTTGTATTTTTCTGAGGGTGTGGTTTGGATTAAATGGCGCAATGCCACAAGCCGTGAAACCTGCTGATTTCAGACCCACTTCTTCTATTGTTTCTTTCAACAATTTAGGAAAAACGGTTTTTGGAAGAACACCTCTGTTTTTGATTTTCCACTTTGTGAATACATTTCGCCAAGCCCGATTCAGGGGTCGAAAATAAGCGACATCCAAGGGTTGTAGAAAATCTGTCGAATTGGGTGGTAAAAGTATAAATTTTATGTTATTATTTTCACACTGCTCAATAACATTAATTGTAAGGTGACTGCATAAATTGTCTCCTATCATGACCTTTGAGCCTTCTAATTTTCTAAAGTAGGGCAGTGCAATTGATACGAACCAGTCCTCAAACGTTATGCTATCAAACCAACCATTCATTGATCTGTTGTACCGAGCACCTGGAAAGCCCCCATCTGTCCTTCGTACGTGTGTTTTGCTCTATATACACTATAAGGCGACAAAAGTGTTCAATCTCCAGCAACTGAAAACATAACGCTTGTACTGGTTTTCGACGTATCGATAACTCGATGAGAGTGTTTTGATCCCCTTCTTACGACAATTTTCACAGCTCCTGGATCATCTGTGAAATTGGTTTCATTATAATTAATTACATTTGATGGTGGAACGCCTTCCAGATTCTCTCCAAGATGACGAAAATACTATTCAACTGTTTCGTAAGAGACGGCAGCTCTTTTTGTATTTTCAGCTAATTTTACTGTAAGATTTTTGTGTCGCTCCATAAATATTTTGAACCAATCTGTTCCAGGCATGTTGTCTTTAAACCTTTTTTCAGTTTTCCCGCTTTGTTTAGATATTGTTGTGCCATAAACCGAATATCAATACTTTGTAGGGGAAATCCCCAATCCGCACACACTAACAGACAGTCTACCAACTTTCTTTCCTCGAGGTCACATAGGACTGGTTGTCCTCCAATCGATCTAGACTCACCGCCTACGCGATATTTCCGCTGTAAGGTCGTGTAAGGGACTGCATACATCTCAGAAGCTCTTCTTATAGACATACGACCATTTGCAACAGCAGCCAGTGCACGTTCCATATAAACTGGATCATACTGAAATTTTCTTGTGGGTCCTATTTTTTTTATATATTTTCGAGGCATGGTGCAGATATCTGTAAACAAACAAAAAGACACTTGTTCACCTCACAGATAGGTTAGGTAATATCCGAATTACACGTAGCTGGTGAAGCAGGCATTAAATTAAAAATAAAATCATCATCATATAATAAAAATCCATCGTAAGAAACTGAAAATTATCGTACACCTGGCAACGCTGTATCCACATCATATACTCCAAATACCGCTTCTACAACACTCCTCCCGTTCTACCCCCCTCAGTAAAATTTGCTTTTTCATGATAGTAAACAATGCTCGGTTAGGTTCCTAATATAAAATAGGTGATCCATTTCACCCCTTAAATTTGAAATTTTTTACATAAAAAATTCTCAATCTTCAACAACAAAAAATTAAAAATATATTTTTATTGACTGATGTAGTCAACTAATTAGGTAACTCAAAAAATCTTACCAGAAATCTGTAACTTGTATAACCTCTCCTGTAGGTGTCAATCTTTTTATGTTTTATAACAACTAAGTAATTACAACCTCTTCTATTTTTGTCAGTACCAACAATACGTAGCGCGGGCAAACTCTCTCGTCAAACTCTTTCTAACGCCTGATCATCCTAACAACATGTCCTGACCTGTAATTGCCGTGAATCGTACGCATATTGTCAATCCTAAAAACATTCCATAAAAATGCATCGGTGATCCGTTTCACCCCTTGTGATCTTTTTCACCCCACTTGACGGTATTTAATTGAATTGATTGCATCGAAAATATTTTGTATTAGTTTGTAGATTATACAGTGTGTCAATAAAGTAAGGAACACCCTAAATATCAGCTTTAAAACATACAGCGTTAGTAAAAATCCCGGAACGGTCGAATAACTTTGTTATTTGAAAATTATGATTTCTGAAATTTGGTATGGGGGTATAGTTAATATAAATGCATTGTATGCAATACAGTTTATATTTTTTCACTTCCGGTTTAATCGGCAATACGTTAAACGGAACGCCCAGATTTTTTTAACACTTTTGAATGCAAAATAAAAAACTACGTTCAGGAAGTATTAAGATGTTTATTTTTATTCACAAGAAAACAGTTAAAAAATTAAAAAAGTGTCCTAATACAGAAAAAACAAGGTACCTTTGAAAAAAGTTGTTGTTTAGTGTTTGCATTTTTTTTGCCGTCACATTTGACAGTTTTAAAAGCGTTTTAACTTTTGCATCGCTATAAATTTACTTATTTTAGACATTGACACATTTGAAAATGGCAGTAAAACTTACTGAATCAGAACGAATTGAGATATTAATGATGCGTGGGTACGGTGATCGTCAACGTTCTTTTGAAGAGGTTCGTATTTTGTTTAATACTGTTTATCCGGATCGTCACATTAGTAAAAGTACGGTATGTCGAACAATTCCAAAGTTTGAAGTCTTTCGTCAGGTGAAGGATTTACCTAGAAGGGGACGTCCATTAACAGCAACAGATGAAGAAACTAGTTTGAATGTGTTACTTACAGTGGAAGAAAATCATCACGTGTCCACAACAGAATTAGGTCAAATTCATGAGGTCTCTCTAAAATCTGCTCATAAGATTCTTAAATCAGCAAGAATGAAAGCCTATAAAATGTATCCCGTCCATGAGTTAACTGAAGATGATCCAGGTCGTAGACTACATTTTTGCGAAACAATGACGGAATTGATCGAGCAGCAACCTAATGTTTTAGATCACATCATTTTTTCAGATGAGACAACGTTTTGTCTCAACGGCACTGTGAACAGACATAATTGTCGCTACTGGTCAATTGAAAATCCGCATTGGATTGAAGAAGTCCATACACAGCGTCCCCAAAAGGTGAATGTCTGGGCTGGTCTTGTTGGAAACAGCATCATAAGAGGAAATTTAACTGGCAACGTTTACTTAAATTTATTGCGAAATGAGGTTGTTCCAGCACTTGCGGCCCTCTTTCCAAATGCAAACATAGGTGATCACCCTAATGCATATTTTTGCTTTCAACAAGATGGAGCTCCCTCCCCCCATTTTGCCCATAATGTCCACGATTATTGGAACGAAATTTTTCCGGAACGTTGGATCGGACGTAGAGGAGCAATCGAATGGCCAGCACGTTCGCCAAATCTCTCGCCATTAGATATTTTCTTTTGGGGTCACTTGAAATGTTAAGTGTACAAAAATCGTCCCCATAATCTTGAACAATTGGAAGAGAGAATAATTCAAGAAGCCAATCGCATCACTCCAGAACAAATACAAAATTCAATAAGAAATTTTACTGACCGTTTACATTTTTGTCAAATTGTAAATGGAGAGCATTTTGAACAATTATTGTAAACGCAACCTGAATAGACAGGTATCTTGATTTTTCTGTATTAGGACACTTTTTAATTTTTTAACTGTTTTGTTGTGAATAAAAATAAACATCTTAATACTTCCTGAACGTAGTTTTTTATTTTGCATTCAAAAGTGTGAAAAAAATCTGGGCGTTCCGTTAAAAAAAAAGTTGGACGTATTGCCGATTAAACCGGAAGTGAAAAAAATATAAACTGTATTGCATAAAATGCATTTATATTAACTATACCCCCATACCAAATTTCAGAAATCATAATTTTCAAATAACAAAGTTATTCGACCGTTCCGGGACTTTTACTAACGCTGTATATCTAGCATATAGCAAAAACGCTCAGACACGTATTTGTTTTATTTTTGAAGGCGCATTTTCTTTGATTAAATTGAAGTATACACGGTTATCAAAAAAGAAAATATGACGTTATCAGTGTTTTTTTAATGGAATAGCATGTATATTTTTAAGAAAATCAAAAGAGCTTCTCATGAAAATTAGGCGATTAGACTAGGCGAGAAATAAACTCATTCTGAACATTGCTGATTACATCTGGCGTGATTCTTCGGATCTCGTGGCTTTGAGGTCTATTTACATAAACTTTGCTTTTTAGGTAACCCCACAGGAAGAAATGTAGTGGTGTTAAGTCAGGGGAACGTGCTGGCCACTCAACAACCCCACGTCTGCTAATCCATAGGTTATTAAAAATCAAATTCAGGTAGTGACGCAAAGCTAGAGAATAATGAGGAGGTGTCCCATCTTGTTGGAACCAGATTTCATTACTAGGACTGTCAAGGGTATTTGGATCAGGATAAAGTTCCACAAGCGCAGGAAGATGCTGTAACTGTAAAAAATCCAAACAGATATCCCCATTTAAACTTCCATTAAAAAAGAAAGGTCCTGAAATCTTATTTTTTTGTATTCCAGCACAGACGTTCACCTTCTGAGGGTGTTGACTTCGAGCTTCCTGCATCCAGTGAGGTTTAGGTTCTGCCCGGTATCTACAATTTTGTCGGTTAACACGTTCACAAAGTATTTGCTAGTTTTCTGTAAACTCCAAACGGCGATCAAAATCATCTTCCGACAATTCATCGACAAGATGCACTTCATAAGGATGATATTTCTGCTTATGCCAAATTTTTCTAACAGTCTCATGGATGCAATTAAAGTTTAAAGCTGCTTGACAAGTAGCACAATTCGGATTATCTTGCACGGTCAAAAGAATATTTAACTTAGTTTCATCATCCACTTTTGGTCGCCTATACTTTAGAAGTATTTTACTTACAGTTGAGCGAGTATTGGTTGCCGATTAGGATGCGCTGCATTAAATAGTTCGCAAACTTCCACTGTACTCCTTCTTCGGTCACCATAACCATTCATCATAAGAATCTCAATCTGTTCTCTCTCACTTAGATCCATTTTTATCAAAAGAAATGGAAATTATAAAACAAGCAAGGCCAAACAAACTAACTGTGGTTAGTCACTGTCTAATTAGATAAGACGTCACTTTCCATACTGACAATTCTGGCATGACAACGTTCAAAGATTAAATTTATCAAAAATTATCATGTACTTCCACCAAAAGTGTTTTTTCAATTTCTACAAGTAAATATTAAAGATATCCCCAACAACTGTTATATCGTTGAAATCTTCATGAGAAGCTCTTTTGATTTTCTTAAAAATACACAGGGTATTCCATTTAAAAAAACACATGATAACGTCATATCTTCTTTTTTGATAACCCTGTATACTTCAGTTTAATCTAAGAAAATGCGCGTTCAAAAATAAAAAAACACGTGTCCGAGCGTTTTTGCAAGAGATATGTTTTAAAGCTGATATTTAGGGTGTTCCTTACTTTATTGACACACTGTATATTTCGGGTAAGATCATCCGGCAATTGGATTTACGAAGTAATTATAACTGTAATCGAAGTTGATCCACTTTAAATAGGGCCCAACCTTCAACAATATCTAGTGCTGTAATGCAACAATTTAAGTTGAAACACTCGACGTAAACTGGAATGCCTAAATTTGTGTAAGGCATTGCGGTAATGTATACAGCAGATACTGGTTATTAAATTAATGGAGGTTACAACTAACAAATCCTCATATAAAATTATATACAGGGGTTAACCGATGATATTTTTATTTTAAAATTATACATACGTATATACAGGGTGGTGTAACTAAAATAAAACACGAATTGTTTGCATGGAAACATGCGATTTGTATGCACGAGCATTGTCTTCTTCAATAGAAAATTTACGCCTTTTGAAGCTGCCAATCCAATTTTTCACGGTCGCATACGAAGGACATTGATCGCCAAGGATATTAAGCACGTCTTCGTAAATCTGTTTACCTCTCAACCTCTTTAGATATAGGTACTATAATCACATCCTTGTATTAAAGTTTTTAAGCAAATTCACCACACACAAATTTCTTAGATTTGTTACGTTTGAAGTTTTAAAATCATCATGCAATGACGTATGTAATTAGTAATAAGCAAACCGGGCAAATCCAGAATCAACCATAAATACAAAATTAAACAGGGATGACAGTTACTGATTTGCTTGTTAAGTTTTACAGCATCTTTGTTAAAATACTACTTTCAACATCCCTGTAAGTTCATTAAGCCTGAATTTATAACCATCCTCTATATTGCATACATATTGATATAGCATGTTATTGAAAAAATTTTTACAGTTCCATCTTGGATAAACATAACCCATTCTCGAAAGACCTACCCGGAATTAATAGAGCGATGGGTAAGAGTTAGTATTCGTTTCAATGAAAAATTTATCATTCGTGCCCGAAATTGGATGGAAATTTATGAATGGAATGAATATCGAGCAGCCAGTGGTTCGGAATAGAATGCGATCGTTTCTTTGAAGATAATACCGTACAATAGAGAATATGAGTTGAACTTAGTAATAAAAGCAACCGTTTGAAGTACATACACTGCTGGAAAAAAGTGACGAGCACATCCTCTATAATTTGAACGCGTAAAGATAGATGCACAATTGTAGGGGTGCATAAACTTTCCTCTAGACGAGTTGATGCCACGAATTTCGATTTTGTCTTTACTGAGTGGCTCCGACACGTGCAACATGCCATCGGCTTGGCAATCGAAGCGGATGGGAGGAAGCCGCCGTTCTTATTGTGATGTTAATAATAATAATTTTTTTTTTAATGTGTGGTGGGTGCTTAGTTGCAGTGACTCCGTAAGCTGTATTACTTGTCTGGCTATCACTGCAACTCTTGCGGTGTAGTTTGGTGTGTGTAAGTTGTGTTCAAATGGCTTTGTGACAGCATCATATCGCCTTTTATAATGCCGCGCTGTTAATCACTTTGCTCCCAACAGAGAATGGCAAGTCGATCCGGGATTAAACTCTCTGAAAAAATGTCACCGAAAATGTCCACAGAATTGAACCCCGGCACCTATCGTCCTGTCACAACGATAGTCAGCCGCCTAACCACTGCGGCCATCGATCCGTTTTTAGTTCATGATTCATTTTCCTAACAGCCCTCTCAATATCACTATCATACACACTCACGAGTGTATCATCCGCAAAAAAAGGTTGATATTATAATCCTGTGAAACCGTATCCAGGTCGTTAATATACAGAATAAACAATAGTGGACCCAAAATCGTACCCTGCGGGACCCTCAGAGGGCTGAAGTCACCACCAAAATTCGTAGGTTTGGCAGTTGGTGAGTATGTTGTCAATTATAGTTGACGACCTGTTGGTTACTCTTGTTGGGCTGTTAATTGTAATTTTAAGATTAAATGTTCTTGTGAAATCATAAAACCTTTTAACAATTAGATTTGTATTTTGAAAGTTTATGTTAAAATCTCCACTAACTATTAACCGGTGCCCTAGTTTTCTGATGATTGCGTATTGTAACATTTCTTTAAAACTATTGAAAAATACTTCTAAGTCTGCTGGTGGGGGGTCTGTATGTATTAATAATCATCATATAGCGCTACTACAGTGCCTTCATTTAATCCCGAGTACCACGTGACCACTTTAGTGCAGTCCACTGGTTTTTTTAGTTTTCTGATATTTGTCAGCATGATCTAACCAATTCGAAATTACTAAATATAATACAAAAATGTCAAATGTAGTGTCAAATGTGTATCATTTTGTTCATTGTCGTCCCGTGGTGTTAGTTTTCAGTGGTGTTTGCAGTAAAATTTATCAAATCTTAAATCGTTATTGATTAGTACTAGTGCTTTTCAGAGCTTCTTATTTCCATTTTGTCATTAGGTAATCATGTTTACATTTCCAACCGACGTAATTTGCATTACCATAATAAATATATTATAGGTTTCTTTTAAAACTGATTGGACAATTTAGTGGTACGCCACTGATGTACATGTAGTAGGCATTTAGTTACTTTCAAGAAACAGGTCAGCCAACGGTGTAGGTTTGGTTGCATACGTTTAGTAGTCACGTGGTACTCGGGATTAAATGAAGGCATAATGGAAGGCTGTTTGTGTTATCTAGGCGAGTTTGAGCGAGGAATGGTTGTGAGTATGCACAAGCCACGTCTGCTGCGTGTACAGCAGACGATGACGGGTCGCCAGACAGGTCGTTAGATATGCAGCACCCGACCACACGTCGCGCGTGTTGTAGAAAAGCACTACATATGAATCATCTCCTCGGACTAACGTTGGGGAGCTATGGAAGCGAGTTGCAGCAGCATGATCGGTCATAGCGCTGTTCACGGGGGATACTTCTGCTATTGATGCACCCCTTCCCCCTCCCCTCTCCAAGCACTAGTTTAGTACTATTACTTCCATACCAAATTTCATTGGGTTAGATAGAATCACACGGTTAGATTATACAGGCTGGGCTCGTCACTTTTTTGCAACAGTGTATATTACCTGACACTTTAAGAAGAATTTGACAGGAATTTGACATTTCTTGTCAGGAATCCTAACAGTATAGTCCTATTATTATTCAAGATATATCTAAGTTTAACTAAGCTTCTTTTTAGCTGACATATTCGTATTAAAATTTTGTTTATGCTGATTTGATCGATACCAGTCCTTGTCTCCATTATCCCACATCATCTCAGTTTCGCAAGGTAAATTCCTTCTGACAGTGTATTAAGGAGGCGTACATCTATATCTATATAGTTGTATGCATACATACATATGTGTTTACGCGACGTATGCGCCGCGTCAGAAGAGAATATAAGAGTTGAGGAGGTCTAGTCGCACCGCCAAAGGAAAGGAATATTACAACGAAGAGAACGACGACGACGACAACGACGTCGGCGGGGGTGGAGCCTCCCTCAATATTCATGACGTAAATTGCGCCAAAGCGCAATTATTTCCGTTTATGTAATAGCCTCTAAGAACGACGGTACCCCCTCTTGAGAGCGAGATGGATATAAAGACGAAATGAAATTCCGGGCAAATCGTTAACGTGTATAGAATCCCCTGTCACCCCTACCATTACAACCCGTACCCCCTACTGAACATTTCTCGCGGTACCCTACTTACCAATGCTAATGCTATACTTACAATAGGAAAATGAGAGGAGAATATCGAAAAGTGATTAACGTATTATGTTGTCTGTTGAAATTGAAAAAGAGATTTTGTTATTTATCTGTGGGCGTTCTCACTTTTATTTCATCTTCTTCTTTATCTTGGTGTCAGGGTTTCTTTTCGTTTTAATATAGGAATTGAATTATTCGAAAGCTCCATTGATCAAGTCTTATTAAGGACTTTAATATTGAATGAATAAATTTTTGTATCTTCATTACTGGCAAGCCGCCAATTAAACAATTTGCGTGACTTTTTTCCAAAAAACAGTTGTAATAACAGAGGTCTGCAAAAATTTTTTTTCGTCAGCTGCATGAGATATTTTTACTGAATTATATTTTAGAATGCGCTGATTTCAGAAGCGATGTCAATTTTTCTCTATTAAATAAACACAAAAAATTGGTAGAAGCACTCGTTTATTCAAAATTATCAAACATAATATTTTTTTACAACCAATTAAACATTATTTTGAGACATATACGAACAATATTATACTTATTCATGTTTTTATGAAACCTGTTCTTCTTTTTTTTGATAGTTTGGCGAATCCTTTTCCGATTTCCATCTTTAGTTTCCCGCTTAAGCATCCAACAGTAGTCTGCAAGCATAGTGACATCCCATCTTCCTTGGTACCATCTAAAGTAGTAAAGTAAAGTTTATTCCCAAAAAGATCTACAAACAGATATAGGGAAGTCACAGACAAACTCAAGACAATTCTTAAGTGCAGAAGTAATCATAATAATATTAACAATAAAAATAATAATGAAAGTATGAATAACAATGAAATGGTATTGGTAATAGCAATAGTAAAAGTATAATAATAGTTATAATAACAATACTTAGTAATGATGACAGCAACAACAATAGCAAAAGTAGCATAATATTTATAATGAAATGGTATTGGTAATAGCAATAGTAAAAGTATAATAATAGTTATAATAACAGCAATGGTTATAATAACAATACTTAGTAATAGTAACAGCAACAACAGTAGCAAAAGTAGTATAATAATTATAATAACAACACCTAGTAAAAGTAGTGGCCGTAATAACATTAAGACCAAAAACCTTAGACTTAGAATTATATAGCGTCTCAAGTAATGCTAAAATTGAAGTATTCCTGTAAGGAATAAAAGGCATTCATCTCTCGATATCACGGACATCCTGATGAAACCGCTCCCCCTGTTCTTCACGGTAAGCTCCCAGGTTGTCAGGAAAATAGTCTATGTGGGAGTCTAAAAAATGGACTTTCAAGCTCATCTTACAGCCTTGAGATGCTGCTAGCATCCGTTGAACAATGGTTTTGTAGTCAGGATCCTTAGTATTTCCAAAAACTTTTGCACTACATCCTTGAACGATACCCAAGCTTCTTTTTCCTTATTATCTTATACTTTCCACAAAGAGGGTGTTGGTTAAAAATGTTCTTATGTCGGGGCCAGTGAAAACGCTCTCTTTCAACTTTGCTTCTGACAGCTTCGGGAATTTTTTACATAGATATTTAAAACAGTCCCCATCCTTCTGCAGCGATTTTACAAATTGTTTCACCAACCTCAATTTGATATGGAGAGGAGGCAACAAAACCTTTTCTGGTGGTACCAAAGATTGATAACATTTTTCTCTCCAGGTTTTAAAGTTTCTCGGGGTGGCCAATTACTTTTACTCCAGTGCTGTTCTCTGGTTCTGCTATCCCACAGGCATAAGAAGCATGGGTATTTACTATAGCCTGCCTGCTGACCCAAAAGCATCGTGAGTATTTTGAAGTCCTCACAAACCATCCATTGGTGGTCCTAATATTTGATTGTTTGCAGGATAATGGCCAAATCGTTATAGTTTTCTTCCGTATCATTGCAAAAAACTAAATTTCCTTCTTTTGTCAACGACTGGGTAAATTGTGATAATAAAATGAGGTGGCAGATGATAAAAGGGTTTTATTTTTTAATTTGGAACCTAACAGTTCGGCTGCATCTTTCGAAAGACCTAAATCTCTCACTAGATCATTGAGCCCACTTTTATAAAATAGTTGAGGCCTTTCATCTTCGTCTAAAGAAAAATCTGAGCTTGATTTATCGTGAGGAGGTAATGTAATTTCGTCCTCCAACTCACTCGGGTATTCATCCAAACTGGAAGGTGGCTGTCGAATAGGTATTTTAAAGCTATGGGGCACTGGACGTATAGGTGAGTCAAGGTTAGGATAACTTATGCTTCTTTTGTTTTTTGAATTGAATCCCTTTACGTCAACTGAACAGAAGTAGACCTGATGATTAAGGAAGCTAGCAATTCCAGTATTCTCTTTTAATTGGATATGTAGTAGCCATTTTATTGTTGAAGCTGATCAAGATCTTATGTTGCCTTCCTCCCATGAAGTCTTCAAGTACCACCCTCGTGGTCTCTATCAAAGAGTTCTTCCCTTATTTTAATTGGCAATTTGGAAGTTCTATGTAACTCCCTCCACTTCTATATCTCTTTGTTTGCAATCTGATGTGGACATTATGCGTTCTTGATTTTTTAATTTTATTGTTATTTTTTGCTTTTCTCTTTTATAGCTATATACCATATATTCTGTTTTCTTTTCATTTATGGTGAGTGAGTTGTTAAAACACTGGCTGCTGGTCTTGAGATAGTCTGGGTATATTCCTTTCTGTAGTGTTTAATTTATTAGTACAGTTAAAATGGGTGCTAGTTTATTTGCGTTTTGTTTGATTATATTATTTGTGATTTGATCAAAACCAGGAACTTTATTATTTTTTAGCGTTTTTCTTGTTCTCAATGTCTCTTCTTCCATTGTGTATTTGAATGTGAGAAGAGGGATGTGTTTTTTTGTGAATGTGGTTCGTGGAATTCTGTTATAGTTCTGTATTTGTTTTTGAACTAACTTTTTCCCAATTGTTGTGAAATATCTATTAAATTCAATTGATATTGTTTTTGACTCTGTCGAGATTGTTCCGTCTTCGTTCATTATTTCAATGATCTTTGTACTGTCTTTTTTTCTTTACCTATTTGGCTTTTTATGACTCTCCATTGCTTATTGGTATCTGTATAATATTTTTGCATTAAATTTTGCCAATATTG
Organism: Holotrichia oblita; assembly: GCA_023690525.1. Taxonomy (NCBI): domain Eukaryota; kingdom Metazoa; phylum Arthropoda; class Insecta; order Coleoptera; family Scarabaeidae; genus Holotrichia; species Holotrichia oblita. The sequence continues at coordinate 26,204,197 of CM043019.1, read as the reverse complement.
GATTATATGTAGTATTGTTTATTAGTTGACTTGTATATTCCTTCTGATTTTTATATTCTCCTTTGTAGTTTTCAAACGGGTCGATGGCCGCAGTGGTTATGCGGCTGACTATCGTTGTGGGAGGACGATAGGTGCCGGGGTTCAATTCTCTGGAGAGACGGTGACATTTTCTCATGGAGTTTAATCTCGGATCGACTTGCCATTCGCTGTTGGGAGCAAAGTGATTAACAGCGAGGCATCATAAAAGGCGATATGGTGCTGTCACAAAGCCATTGAACACAACTTTCACACACAAACTACACCGCGAGAGTTGCAGTGATAGCCAGACAAGCGATACAGTTTACGGAGTCACTGCAACTAAGCACCCACCACACATTATTGACTGGGTGCTTCTTTTGTTTTTTAAAGAGTCTATTTCGTTTTCTTATTTGCGTTACAATATTTTCGTTGATCCAGTAACAGTTTTGTCTTCTTTTTTATTTTTATGTTTTCTTGGTTTTCTTCTACAATGTTTTGAATTTTCTTGGTTAGGTCTTCAATAGTTGTAATTTTATTGTCTAGAATTCAAAAATACAATAAAAAATAGGTCATTTCATTTGAAAAAATGAAGTATATGGTCGTAACTTATTTTTGGGCCACTCTGTATTTATGAATTTACCACAAAAAAAATTCCTCTTCAAAAATAAAAATCGACGTGTCCAAGCATTTTTCGCAAAAATTGTCATTTTTTATCGAATTTGTTCCAGTTAAAGTCCCCACACTGTATATATCGATATATGTATCGATGTCTATTGACATAATCTCGAACGCTCGTTTAATTTACCCCTGTTTAAAATGCAATCCTTTTACGCCGAGATGTAATTTAAGAAATAATTGCGTTGCTAGTCTAAATAAAGCACGCACGATTTCCATCCACTGCGTGTAATAATCATTTCCCACCGTCAATAATAGATTTTCATCGGTCAAACTAACACAAAACCCTACTCTTCTTTAAGTGCATTACAATTAACGAAGTTTCAACTCAACCCCGACGCGGCGGTTTTATTTGAGATCCATTAGCCCGTTCAAAATCGCAGCGAATCTTAATCCTTACCGCGCGCGCCAAAATTTAATTCTCAGATCTAACGCGGCTGTAAGCGCTTATTTAAAATTTTATTTTGGCCGCCGTCGGCCGTGTTTCCGATGAGAGTGCAGGTTTAAACGTGAGATGGCATCCCTTGTGTGTCTGTGTCGGGTCTCCCCTCCCCCCCAGTTTAACACTCGCAGAAACACCCTCGCTTACCGCCTAATAGAATCGAACGGGTTACTATACCAAATTAGAGAGGCTGTATACAAAGGGAAGTCGAGACCTATAATCTTGGTATGGGGGTATCATTAAATTGTACTTTGACGAAGGATGAATGAATTAATTATTTACTTGCGCGAAGGAGACAATTAATATTAATAACCGTTGCACAGGGATGTTATTTGGTGGTAATCTTATATTCTAGAACACGGAAATTAGAAAATAATTTCTACTCTTTCTATCTATCATACAGGATAGATCCTGCGACTTTAAGCTGCTATTAATGCCAGAGATAATAAATAATAGACAGTTCCTAATAAAATATTAAGATGAATAAGGAATGTGACAATTTTGTACGCCATTATAGCTTCTTATGAGCAACTTGGTCTGTTGGCAAGTATGGTGGACTAGGAAGTGCCCCAGATCGGACTCAATGAATGAGATCCGTGGAAAAAATTTCGACAGAAACTTGAGCGAGTTTCTGAATGCCCCAGAATTCGAAAAGTTTTTGCAAAATATGGAGCTTGTAAGAACTTCTATGGACCATGGAATCAGTTAAACATTTTAAATCGCTTAACATGTGCATGCATCATTTTCCTAGCGTTGCCACAACATAGTCTGGAACATCTGCTCTCAGTTGTATGTTCCTTACTAAGGAGAACCTTAGCTGTGTATTGGAAGCACTGCCTCTACATGAGAACAATCTTCTATGTGGGCCATTCATATGTTTGCTCAAGAGCAGAAATTGCATTGGACATTTAGGGTGCCTTCAGTAGAGTATCCTTGCATTTGCATCATGTGTTTGTCAATTTATTTGATATTTTGAATATCCTGGTCTCATAGGCTCTTAAAAGTTGTATAAGGTTGATTGTTCATTTGAAATTTCGACATCTTCTATTTCTGTTGCTGACTTGGGAATGTTACTGGACTATATGTCTGTTTGTTTTTGAATTGGTGTTGGTATAGAACCTTCTTTGATGACTGATGAATCATTTTGGTTATACTGCTATGCTACAATTTCTACGCCATTTTCCTATAAGAAAAAGCATTGCTGTCAAATTTATATCTGGTCTGATGACGTCAGAAAATGCCTAGTTTTGAATTGATTTTGAAAACAGCTTAGTTTGTTTAGAGCTGGTTTTGTGTTGGTTTCAAAGCGGTTTAGCTGTTTGAAGAGCTGGTTTGAAATTAGCTGGTTTTGAGTTGGTTGTAGAAGTAGATGAGCTGCTTTCTAAACAAGCTAAGCTGCTTTCCCAACCCAAAATCTTATATGCAGGCCCTCCATGAGCTTGCTGAAGAACAATAATTGAACTGGTTATCTTCCTTTTCTCTGCCAGTAGAACAAACCGTGTTTCTTGTGTGGTGCTTTGTGGTGAATAGCTTGTTGTCTTTTTGCCATTGATGAGTTGTCTGATGACGTCATCATCATGATCTGTAGGTGATTCTGGCTGTCTGGCTTTTGAGCTGGTTTGAAATTAGTTGGTTTTGACTTGGTTGTGAAAGTAGATGAGCTGCATTATGAACCAGCTAAGCTGCTTTCTCAATCAAAATCTTGGCCCTCCATGAGGTTGCTCAAGAACAGTACTTGCGCTGGCTATCTTCCTTTCTTCTGCCAGTAGAACAAACCGTGTTTCTTGTGTGGTGCTTTGTGGTGAATATCTTGTTGTCTTTTAATGTAAACTACAAACAAGAAAAAATTCTATTTGATGCTAGAATTGTTGTGTATGAAGCGAAGTAATCCAAGAGAAATTTATGATACCACAATGCATTCTGAGTGTGAACAATGTCTGATTCATTTTCTAATACTATCAATATTGGTTTTGAAGCTTGGTACTTTCCAAGAAGTATGAAGGTTGAAAGTAGAATTAAATTCCAAATTATAGACAAACTTCAATTTAAACCATTTTTTTCTAAAATATTTGGAAAATTAATATAATAAATTAATGCCACATCCTTATTGACGTGACATTCACTGACAGCTTGGCTTTTGGACTTTGGAGACGCCGCTGTATTCATAATGCTTCGCTTGAAGTTACTACTGAAACAACATGGAACTTTGAAGAGGGTACCTCTATTATTGGAGTTTTTGCGGACTTCCTTAAGGCGATTGATTGTACTTTCTATTAAAGTAACTTTTAGAATTAATTCACTCCTTATGTATCGTATGAGGAGTGACTTGCGATGCAGGATCGTTGACGAGATCGGATAGATCGAAATAGCTATTTTGCATATGTTACATTATGGTAAGCCGCATATGGAATCACCATTAACTGCTTAGCAGATCGAGGCATCTAACGGAACCGACAATATACGAATTATTCGAGCTAGATCGGTATCCGGTGTACCGACCTGTGTTGTGTATCTAGTGCCCTGCAGTGTGCTACTTCCGATCTTGCCCACTAGATGGCATGGACTTGCAATTGAAATTAGGTCTTGCATTTGGAGGATCGCTGACGAGATCGGATAGATCGAAACCATGTGATCGGGTTCTAATGTTTGATCTATTTTCATGGCATTCGTTTGCAGGGTGATTTCCAACAATATATAATGAGCGACTATTATAGGAATTGTTGTTTTTTTATATTCTGGCATTTCTCTATGTTTTCGAATGATTCCATTTTGAATAGCGAATGCAAATTCATCTGTCTCGGTATACAGACCATCCCTGTGTAGTTTCTGCTGACTGTCAACATGGTGGACTGGATAGGTTTTATAAACAGTTGCCTGGAAAGTTTCATCTTGTCAACGTAATGGTGCTGGTCTATATTGCTTCCAGATTTTTATTCATTTACAATTAATAAGCCATCATCTAGATGTCTAAATTTCCATCCATAAACATCCAGTACCTTGTAGGGAACGAAATTCCAAGTAATCAAATTACCATTATCTTTTTTTATAGACCTGCACTGATTATTCCCTCAAAGTTATCGTCTGCGTCTCTGTAATGTCATATTAATAACTTAATTCCCAGCCAGTCTGTTGTTAACTATTCTAGTTAGATAATTACGTCTTGTTATCAACTCAATTCAGATGCAAAGAGCTTACCAATTGATATAATTGCTGTTAACATCCATACCACCTGCATTGTCTACTACGTCAAAGTAGAACTTGTTCAGGAAAATTTTAAGCTCGATATTATGCAATTGCATTCTGCGTATAGCTATCGCGTTTGGGAAACTGAATTTGGCCACTTCTGATAACGTTTCTGGTAACAAAATAGAATTCCACTTCAAAAGGAACGCTAGTAAATTTTTAATATCGAAATGAAAACGTTTTAAGTGCCCTGACTTCCTACCTCTCGCAACACACAACATTGTAAAGAAGGGAAAATCTTTACTCCACATCTCCAAGTAAGATTTATCAACGTGTAGTTTATTTAACGAGGCCCCAAGTATGGTAGGCAGACAATTTCTTCAGTTGCTGCTGTTCACTCCCGTAAACACCGTAGAAAGAAAAACAAGGGCGAGAGAATGGCATAAAAAGTAATACGTTGAATATGTGATGTCGTCCGAGGATGACTGAAGGAAATGGAACGATACAGACGTCAAACGGTATGAAGTGAGACGGACACGATCAATACATCATTTGGGCTGTTTCCATGGTAGCACGCGCCTCTACCCCTACCACGTACCTCTCCCACTCCCCTTTATATTAGTGCCATAGAAGGAAATGAATATTTTCTATTTAAGTTTGTGTGTGTATATGGGTTGTCCTTTGCCCCGCACGGACCCCGCCCGGCTCCTCTATGCCCTCATCACTCGGCCTCTTTCGAGCTGAAACGGCCCGTTCGGAGTTATATGTACAGGTGTTTCAGTTCTGATTGTCCTATAGAAGGATTACATTTGGTTTAATTTTATCATCCATAAAGTAGTTTATTCCATTCATATCTGAATTTTTTCCTTATTTTAATCTCCAATTTTATTAGTATTTGCTGTATTATTACTTGTTAGATATGGTCCTGTTATTTTATGTCAAAATTGCTATCGTTTTTCAGTTTTTCTTGGGGCGGCGAAGGGGGGGGGGCATATGCTGTCGTTTCAACTGGCCCCACGTTAGGAGCTAAAAACTTTTTTATATTAAAAACTGGCAACGAAGAAATAAAATGATGAGAAGAAAAAGAAGCAGAATGCACCTTCATTTTTTATTAAACCATAAATTTATTGATAACATTAATTTAAATTATGTTCTGATATGGAGTTTGGTGGAAGCTCCTGTTGAAAACTTTAGCATTCATCTGCTGGCAGGTACATGTGTCATTTAGTTCCCAATTTTTTTTGTACCACGCCTCCTGCTGTTGAAATGAAAGCTTCCCACGCCTCCCCTTACACAAAAAAAAACAAAACAAAACATTTATTTTTCCTGTCACAAGATACAACATTACAAGTTTCAATTTCAGTTAAAGAATTACTGGTAAGAGAAAAATAAGTTAGTGAGATGGATGAGTTTTCTTAAGTAGTATTCCTATTCTTGGTTGCATTTTAATAAAGGCACAACGCAAATCACTAGAAACATTAAGTTTGTTCCGATACTTTGTTTTTATTGCCACAAGTGTTGAAAATGCCTTTTCGCACAAGTAGGTGCTTGGAAAAGGCAAATATAATCGAAGAGCTTCCTGTGATACACAGGGATAGACTTTGAAGTATTTTATCCAAAATGATGATTTGTCCATTTTGTCAAAGTCATATTTGGCAGAGGAATCATTTTTTATTTCCAAACCTTCTTCTTGCAGTGCTTCTGACAGGGAGTCTATCTGTAAATATTCTCGTCACAAGTGTTTGGGAAGTATTTCCTGAACTCTTCAGTGAGATTCTCCAAATGGTTTGATATTTGGCTTTTCAAATATGAATCTCTTTGAAGCGTGTTTCTTCTGAGATTGACACTACTTTGGTGAAATTTGAACAACTGCGGAGGTTTGCTGATACTTTACGTCTTCAAAGTTGCAATTTCTCAATATACATTTTGATGCCATCACGATGAGTAACTATATTTGAATCTCCACCCTGCAATTTTAAGTTAAGGCTATACTCAACGAGTCAAAGAAGTCTGACAAATAAACCAACATTACTTGAGCAGTTGGTTTCTTGAAATCCACGCTTTGGTCATTTTGCTTCTGATATTCTAAGAAGGTGATTACTTCATCTCGGAGCTCATATAATCTTGCCAACATGTTTCCTTTGGAGAGCCAGCGTACTTCTGTATGATATAGCTCTCTTTTGTGATCACTTCCTAAATCTTCACAAAGAGTTTTAAACAGTTGAGTTCGTTTGGAAGCGTTTTGGTTGCCAAGGCTTGACGATGTATAAAACAACGAATTCCAGTCACATGAGCATTTTTCTCGCTTACCAATTGCACAAAGCCTGAGCGAGAACCAAGCATTGAAAGGGCGCCATCTGTGCATATGCCCATCAGAGTTCATATTTGTCATAAAAGTCTGACACTGCTTTCATCACATCAACAGCTTTTGTAGTGGTCACAAACTCCGTAGAAAACAGTAGCTCGTCTTTCATTCTTTCGTTTTTAATATATCGAACATATAGAATTAACTGAGAACATTCTGCTATGTCAGTACTCTCGTCTAGCTGAATAGCAAAAAACGGTGATTGTTTTGTTGCATCAACTATACTTGGTTTTTTATGTCTTCGGCCATATTATCCATGCGACGTTTGACGGTGTTGTCTGAAAGTGGTATTTGCGATAATTTTTGCTTATTGTCTGTTCCAAGAATAATATCAGCTACCTTCAACAGACACGGTTTAACAAGCCTCTATCCAATAATGTGGCTTTTCTTATCTAACTGAGCAGTACATCCAGTACTATCCAACTTCATGCGTTTTAAGTTTTCAGATTTTGCGGCAAAAAACCCTTTTGGTTTATCCGTTAAAGAGACATGTTTCGTTGACAAATGTCTTTGAAGAAGGCCTCATGGCATCATTGCTTAATACTTCGTAGCAAATAACACACTGAGGGTGTGCGACCTTATCTTTACGCATCATTATACTTGCGTTTCTTTGCTGAGCTTATATTGACCAATATCTTCTCTCACTCAAATCACACTACATCAAAAGTCAACTATGACAATTCAAATCTCACAGCACGTGGACACACACACACTGAGGTAAAGCACTGAGCCGAGCTGTCACTGGTCATTCGGATTTAGCAATGGCGTGTGGTGGAGGAAGGAGCCCTCGGAAACGTTCGGCTTCTATTTCCTTTCATAACGAGCGATAGTAAATGTGCTGTTGCCATATTGAACGGCATACATTTGATTCGAGACACGCTTGTAATACAAATCCTTTCAAGCTGTCGGTTTTAATTTCAAGACTGGTAATACTCTAGATGTGCTTGATCGGATTGAGATATGGAAAACGCGTTGGCAGTATGTGGAGTTGTTTCATAAAGGTCCATACGACACGAGTCATATAGTATTGTGCGTTGTCATGCATGTCAGCTTGATTTATATATTCTTTTATATCACGGCGACCAGTCATTCTCTGTTCTACACGTATTAGACGCAGGCGTACTAATAACGCATGGCCAACCGAAACGTCTTGTAATTGTGGGATGCTCGGGCATAGATTGTTATTATTATTAGATGTATATTTCGGTCATATGAAATAGCACCCCATACCATTATGCCCAATAAGCGAGAGTAGTATAAAAGTTTTAATCCGAGAGCTTTGCATAAACTACGAAAAATTTGAAAGTTCTTTGAACTTATGTTCTTTATGCATCTCATTGCATTCTAACAAAAAAAAATTACTGATAAAACTATTTATTATACTCAAATGAGGTTGAAGGATTAAACAGGTCACCGCATGAACTAATACCTCGGAAACTTTCCCGCAAAATTCTCACACTAAAACGTCCTAATGTACAACAGAATTCCACACGAATTACGTTCATTTCGTTATTGTTCTTGTTCGACCATTAATTGGGTTGGTTATCCGGGTCCCGTCCGAATTAGTTATGACAGTGACTGGCTGCTAGAGTGAGAACGCTCGTCGTCGTCCGTAATTCCTCAGGATGTCCCATTAAAAGTAATAATAATTTCTCGGCGTTCATTCTGTTGCTCGTGGCTTTCCTCTTATATAACTTTAAAATGTAAATCGTCCTGTGTTTGTATTCGCATGTTTCGGAATCAGTTTTGTAACGTTTGTTGATTGCCTACGAACACTTTCAAAATTAGGGAATTTATTTGCGAAATTTACAATTTTAACATCGCGACTATATACGAGGGTGGTCTGAAATTTTCCGACTCCAACGTGAAGATGGCAGTAATACAGCCAAAACAATGGACTATAAAAAAAGTTTTTTCGTCTGGGAAAGTGATGGCACTTGTTTTTTTGAGATAGTCATGGAGTTAGCTTAATGGATTATCTTCAATCAGGAAAACCTATTCCAGTAGCATACTACGCATCATTTTATGACAAGCTAAAGGCAGAAATTGCTGAAAACCGGCCACATTAAAATTAAATTGTTTCACCATGACTCCTCAGTGGTTACCATGGCAAAAATCTAGGAATTACGGTTAGAAATGCTTAAGCACCCTCTTTACTAACCAGATCTAGCCCCAAACGACTTATTTTTGTTCCCCACTCTAAAAGATGCGCTCGTAGGGCAAAGATTTTTGTTACCTTCGTAAACAGTTATTTTGCAGGAAAGCACGCTGAGTACTATTTGAACGGGTTGAAGAGATGGGAGCATCGCTGGGAGAACTGCGTACACTTACAACTTATTTCCTTGGAAAAAGCGCAACTACCATATGATTTCCATCAAACCTCTCTTTGACAGCTGTCATAATTATTTCAATAGTTTTGAATGTTGACAGCTGTCAGAAAATAATTATTATGATAAAATTTATGAAAAACAAAAAATTAGCATTTTTACAATTTGAAAGCTGTGAGAAGCATTATGACAGTTACAACTGTCAAAATACTATTATTGACAGAATTTAAAAGAAATTGTTGATACTGTGTGAATGTTACCATCTGCAGAAATATTTTGACAATTACACTCATTAAAACGGCAAAAATTGTTTTTGCAGTTTGACAGCTTAATTGTCACACCTGCCGAAGCATTAACAAAATCAGTGGTTTTATAGTTTAACAGTTTTCAAAAGAATTGTAACGCTTGTAAGTATCGAATCTGAGAAATGTGATTGTTTTTACAATTTGACAGTTGTCAGAAATTTAGTAATGATTACAACACTTAAGATAGGTGACTACAATCAACAAATATTATAAAATTTTGTCGATAAATTAAAACTTGAATGACAGAAGGCGTGCAATCAGCGATACGATATTGCATTGTGAATAAAGACCGCAAGAATTGGTTCGGTTGAAATATGGATGTGTATTGTAATGTAGTTTGTAGACAGTCATCATACGGTATTGTTGCATGATCTTGCATTGCAAGCACCTATAATTCGGTTGCAACGCATTTAAAATGTCGAAAGTTCGTGAAAATTCTTTATCATGTTTGTTTGCTAATAAGGTAAGGTTGTATATTATGCCTGTGTTTTCATTACTTGTAGTATAAAGTTTCTCTAAGTAACGCCCATTTTTATTTCGGTAAAGCCAGGTTACGCCCCTGCTACCGAACCACACTTGCGGTCTTTAATTATGAATGGATCTGTGATTGTGTTCAGAAGTTCAACTAAATCGGATTGGAAGTGGATTAGGTCCTAAATTACTTACAATATACAGGGTGTGGCGCAAAGAGTTTTGATTAGAAGTTTTTGGGGATGTAGTGATAGATGAAATGTAAAATTTTATAGGTTTACGTTATCGGTAATGCTGTTTTTAAATATAATATTTTCATGAATGATCTACTTCCGGTACACCGGAAGTACATACCAACTCGCCTATTTTAAATAGAACATGGTATTTTTTATTTTATTTTTTGATTCTCTATCAAATTTTGAGTAAATTTCATGTACCATGCCCTATACTAAAAATTAATAGTTTTTGAGATATTTAATTTTTTTTCAATTTTGCTAGAAAAACACAGACCCAAATAAATCACTATATTGCTGCAACGAAACACGCTACTGACTTAAAATTCAACATGGCGAATTGCAAGAGATCACTAAAGTGCCTCGTCCTTTGAAATGTAATTTTTTTATACAGGGTGTTTTCCACATACCACTCAATTCTAACTATTTCAAACAATTATAACTCGCTTATTTCAAATACAACACTCTGTATATTATATCAGATTTCAATTCCTATCTTCATTCTCCTTTAATTGATACCAGCATTCCCTATACCTAAATGTAATCACATTAATAAAGCGTAGGCCGTGACTGTCAAAGATGTGACAATTTAATTGACTATGTATGCATTAGATAATATGTTTACACAGTTTTCTTCAAAAGTTCATGTTTTATAGAGCGTTTGTGCAGAGTTTGGAAGAAGGACATGAGAAAAATGTTACAGTTGAAAATGTAACAGAGGTTTTAGAAAGCCATGATGAGTCGCTCTTCATTGAAGACTTAGAAGAATTAGTCGAAGAATTAGATCGTTAACATTCAAAGGAGGAAGACAAAGAAAGCGAAGAAGAATCTTTAAGGGTCATAAAAACAGCCGATCTGCAGCGCATTCTTTCAAACATCGAAACATTGACGGATGAACTTTGTGACATAGACCACGACTGGGACCGAAGTGCAAAAGGAAAAAGAAGTGTCGTCGCCTCCATTCGGCCATTACTGAACTTCTTAATGAAAAGAAAAGAAAACGTAGGCAGTTAACGCTGGATGCTTTTTTGAAGAATGAAAATCTGAAACCAGGAACTTCGTCACAGGAATAATAATACGTTGGTGCTTTTAGAAACGCAACTGCGGCGTAAACCGAGGACTACCTAATGTGTATTTATCTCAATGTTTTACTCTTATTTATACTATTTATTGTGTCAACGAATCAAGTAACAATAAGTCTGTTTAAGCAATTATGCATAACTGGTTCCAGATTTCCAGGTTCCAGAAATTTTCTCTCAATATAGTTAGTAAGTAGAAAGCAGTATTCGATGAAATAATTATTGACATAAGAGCCTAATTTTAATTGGAGATGTGTTTGTGTTTAACAGCACCCACCCCCCAAGACAAAAAAATGTATAAAGAATATAGATCAAAATGAGAGGTAGGTTAAATAAAAAAAACATGAGGACAAAATTATAATACGATTACTAAATCATTTCTAAAGTTATCACATTATTATCAATGTTATTTTCTTCTCCATCCGTGGTGGGTGGTAGTTGCAGCGGCCTCTTAAGCTGTATTGCTTGTCTAATTATCGCTGCAACTCTTGTTTTCTAATTTGTGTGTGTTAAATGTGCTCAATGGCTTTGTTACAGCACTACTTCGCCGTTTATAATGCTGTGCTGTTAATCACCTTGAAGTCAACACTAGGCAACCACTTAACCAATACGTTTATTGGTCTGTTTCATGTTATAAAACTAAACTAATGAACAAATTATTTCTATAGAACCGGTGCTCTCTTCAAAGCAAGAACTGGTAGGACAAATCGAAGACGACACCGAATTAATCCACTAAATTAATCGCAACAGACAATCGAGAGTTCATAATAAATCTTAGAAAAACCACAACATTATTTTCCAGTAACGGCTACGTAGTAATCGTAGTAGAAAGACATAAATAAATTAACGCAAAAAACATGTATTGTGTACAATAATGATTGAAATCCGCTTGAATTACACTCACTTTTTTCAGTTCCGAAAATTCATGGTCCAAAAGTACAATTAAAGCGTTCTGCAATACCAACATTGCAACAGTTTATTTGCATATTTAAATTACCGACTGAGAGTTATTTTAAATTATCTAAACGGGTTACCATGGTAGTGTTATTTTGACATTAATGTTGACATATTATTTATCATCAAACATAAAATTTGTGCAATCGTGATGTAATTTGTGTTAGATCGTGTTACTAAAAAAATTTTTTTTTCATATTAAAAGCATACACATATCTGATTTTATCTATTATGTACATTATTTAAAATATTAAATTCCGCACAACAATAGTCTGAGATTAAATAACTGCAGCTCGTGCTGTGTAAATTGTGTGCGTAATCGTTTTATTACAATATTGCCTCGCTGTAAATAATATTGCGTTGCTAATTGTGTCCCAACAACGAAAGAGCCACTATAATTTGCACCTACTGACATCTACAGTTCCCATTCTGCGGTGGCATCGTAGCCAGTGGTGTCAATGTTCGGATAATTATCCGATTTCCGAATAATTATGCTCGGCAAACTTTCACAAGCACAGTCTATCTAAAAATTGAGGGTGGAGTTTCCAAATTCACCCTCGTATTACTTTTAATACAGCTTATCTTCAATAAGTACAATTATTTTCCATCATTAAGGTAGTTAAGTAAATATAAAACATATTTCCCCTGTTCATTTAACATCAAACAGAAATACTACGAATATAATTCGGCAAACAATACATTAAAAGGTCACATAGAAAATAGCCAATTTTACGAAACCCCAGTTAAACAAGCGAAAACAAATATGAAGTAAGTAATTAAAAAGCTTAATCGGCGGAAGGGTTCACGTTACGAGTTCTGTATGCAGTACATACGGTATGTTACGTATTTATACGTCCGTAATTTGCTCAAATCTCATTTCCATCTCTTGATAAACATCAGAAGAATTTACATGCAATTATAAAGCGCGGCGGTTAAGTCGCATAATGTGTACCGGAGACGCTTTTTAGAGCTTTCAGCGCGATTCTTGTCGGAGCTTTGATGTGAGTAAATTTAATATATGTAGGTACTACTTTACTCAAAGTATGTATTCGTACATACGTGAATGTATCTCATGTAGCAGTATCTAAATGTGTACTTAAACGTTGAAAAAAGTAGTAGCTACGTAAACGTCTATCATGCTACTCTTCGTTGTCAATTAAAATGATTTTAAGGTGTATTAAAAAATAGTGCTTTCTATATTCTTCGCTATAACGCAAAAGATGTTTGCGAATATTTGTAAGTGCATTTATATCTCTACTAAAAAAAGTTTCTAGCAGTGAGAAGAATGTTTTGCAGACGTTTGTGTGTGAATGCCATCAGTAGCATTAGTAACATCAAGATAATACTGACTGCTTTTTTATTTTCATTTAGAAAGAGCTATTTTATGAAATGTTTGTGTAACGCCATGAAAAGTTTTACTTTTTTGAAAATACGCCAATAATATTGAGTGAATTTGCATTCTGAATTTTTCCCAAAGGAAATATCTAAAACCCAAATTCTTCGTTAGCAAACTAGAGGAAGGCATTTAAAGAAAAAAAAATCAAGACGAAATAAAAAGGACCTATGGCCCCCTACATACTACATACAATTTAATTGAATTAAATTGCAATACCTGTGATGGGTTCTGAAAAGGTATTTTTTCTTCGTCTATGACATCTTTGCCAAGATAATTGGTTCGGATTTCCGTAATAGTGGTGCATTTAGATGTCAGGTGTTCCGGATTTTCATCCTTCACCCGAAGGACCTTCAGTCGATATTCTGTTTCAGATCTGTCCTTGTCATATGTTCCGTTAGGTGACGATGCCCTGTACGAAAACCTGTGAGGATGCGTAGTCTGCTTCTACTTAATTCTAGCAAGGCTTTTCCTCTATGCTTGTGGTAGTTTCCAAGGAATATCTTGGAGTGTCTCAATCCGGGAGATTATCCCTGAGGAATACTCTTCTCTATTTTTCCTTCCGCTAGTCCAAGAGGACGCAGCATTTCACCCATCATTGTCTATTATGTTCAGCTGCACGTCGCTGCCATATGTCACTTTCCCTGTGGATTCTAAACAAAAGGTATATCATTTTCGAAGAGCTAACTTTCCTTATTTGTACGCATCTATAGCGACCATTGACTGGTCTGTTTTGCAAACTTGTGTAGATGTCGATGCAGCATGCGATGAATTTTATAGAATACCTTACGACTTGTTTGATCAGTTTGTTCCAAATTACAATCGACCTAAGAAGACAAAACGAGTGTATCCTACTTGGTATACGAGAGAATTAATTAGCCACATTAAAATAAAATGGCAGCTACACAAAAAATATAAGCGAACCAAAGCATATGTGAACTTGGACAACTACAGAAAATTACGCGCTTTGACTAAATCTTAAATCAAACATGTTATATTTCAAATGTTGAAGCATCTGTTGTGTCTGATGTTGGGAACTTTTGGTCGTTTGTCGGATCACATAGGGCAACCAGTAGGATTCCGGGAGCTATGCATCATAATGGAGCGCGCCTTGAGGAGCCCCAATTAATTGTACAAACCTTTTCGGATCACTTCTTTAATGTTTTCCAGATCTCATCTATGTTTTCTACCGATAACAATGTTTGCCCGTCTACCATTTGAAAACATTGAAAAATAAATTGACATCTGGAGCTGATCAGATACCAAATTTTCTTTTAAAGGATTGCGCTGGAGTTCTTAGTAAGCCGTTGTGTGTAATTTTCAATTTAGTTTTGAAGACAAGTACTTTTCCAACAGCATGGAAGCTTGCTAGGATCTGTCCGGCAGATGGTGAAATCACCGATATCAACAACTATAGACCGATATCAATTCTATCAAATATAGCAAAAATATTTGAGTCAGCAATTCACAAGCACTTATATTTTGCTCTAGCAAATCGCACAACTCCATTTCAACATTGATTTGTAGACAGAAGATCTACGTTGACTAATTTGAGTCATCTGGTGCAGTATGTGTCTGAAATATTAGATATCCAAGGTCAAGTCGATGTAGTTTATACTGACTTGTCTAAGGCATTTGATCGTATTGATCATGGAATCATCTTGCAAAGGTTGGAGAGCTTTGGCTTTAGCGACGCACTTATCGCCTTATTTCAGTCGTATGTAACTGACCGCAAGTTTTATGTTGCAATCAATCACATCAGGAGTTCCGCGGGGTTCCAATTTGGGACCTTTGCTATTTTTACTTTTTATTAACAACATTACAACTATTATCAATCGTGAAATTCTCCTGTTTGCTGACGATGTCAAGGTTTTTGCAAACATTTCTTCTGTTGACGATTGTCAAACCCTACAGACAAACCCTATCTGATTGGTGCATACTGAATGCGGCGAAGTGCATAGGTCATTCCATTTGAAAAGTTGATGGTCGTAACTTATGTTTGGGCCACCCTGTATATATGAGTTTACCACAAAAAAATCCGTATTCGAAAATAAAAATCGCCGTGTCCAAGCATTTTTCGCAAAAATTTTCACCTGATTTTTTATCGAATTTGTTTCAGTTAAAGTCCCTACCCTGTATATATCTCTGTATTAGTATTAAGTTTATTACATTGTCCTTTATATGGTTCCAATACTGTTGGGCAATTTTTTTTTGTAATGTGTGGTGGGTGCTTAGTTGCAGTGACTCCGTAGTTGTGTTTAAATGGCTTTGTGACAGCATCATATCGCCTTTTATGATGCCGCGCTGTTAATAACTCGATCCGAGATTAAATTCTCTGAAAAAATGTCACCGTCCCTCCAGAGAAGTGAACCCCGGCACCTATCGTCCTCTCACAACAATAGTCAGCCGCCTAACCACTGCAGCCATCGACCCGTTAAATAAACATATTATTATAAATAAATTTTTGTAGGTGCTCATCTCTATATCGCAAAACGGTTCCGGTTCCACAAGCATAGTTGTGGAGATCTTCTGTGTTAATAGGTTAGCTTCTTCGTTGCAGCTAATTCCAGTATGTTATGGTACCTAGCATAATGTAATTCTGCTTTCTTTTCCTAGGATATTTAATCTGCTAATTTATGAATATCTTTTGAACTATTGCCCCTGGATAATACATATAGAATATATTACTAAGTACATTTTCGTGATAGCTGCATCTTTTACGAGCTACTATTCAGTTACATACAATAGATGGTGCATGTTGTAGCTAGTCGGTAACAAAGTGATTAATTGTATGCAGCATTATAAACGGCGATATAGTGCTGTAACAAGACCATTTGCATACATCTGTACACACACACAAACTACATAACAAGAGTTGCGTTGGTATCTGGACAAGCAATACAACTTTAGCTAGCAGCTCACATAAAAAACTCTCGAAATTCATGAAGTGAAATGCGATAATTTACTAATCAATGCCGTCAAATTTCTATTGTTCCATTGCATGGGAATGGTGGTTTTATTTATTTCAATCTTTCCACGAAAATGTAATTATTTCTCCTTTCCATTTTCCATTTTTCTTAGAATGAAGGTTCAGTGTAGTATAAAATAAATGTAAAATGCAAAAGCTTTCATTTATATCTGTATCTTTCTCCAAAAAAATTAAAACGTTTTTCATCTCGTTCTTGTCCATCGTTTGAACGATATCTAGTAAGTATGGTGTCGTTGTAAAGAGGATTTAATTGTTTTTCAAATGAGGTATCAGTCAACCGTTCGTTTTCGATGGGCCGTTCTGTATATAACAGGAAAAGCTTAGGGCCCAAGATCGATCCTTGTAGGACACCGATATTAAGTATATGCTGTTTAGAATTAAAACTATAACATGCAACATGTAGTACGCGATTTGCAAGAAAAATCTTGATCCAGTTGTTGATCGATCTCGTAATGGCGTAATGGTGTAGTTTGACAAGAAGAATATTGCGGTTGATTTTGTGTGAGTGTTAGAATGCTAGTGTTCAAAAAATGAAATAAAGCGATGATTATTGGGGCTACGAATAGCGGTTTAACCACAGCTTTGGTGCTGTTAGATTATTCTAAAGCATTTGACACAGTTTGTCATGCCACTCTTTGCTCACTTTTGCTTCACTTTGGCTTAAGTCACATATCTGTAAAGTTAATACAAAGTTACCTATCTAATAGAAAGCAAAGTGTTATATTAGAGTCAAGGGTGTCACCTCCGCTTAGTGTTAACTCGGGCGTGCCGCAGGGATCGATTTTGGGTTCGCTATTGTTTTCAATTTACACGTCTACGTTTACTGAGCACATCAAGGTATGTCGTACACACATTTATGTTGACGACACGCAGCTTTATTTCTCTTTCGTGCGTAGTGAATGGAGGTTGGCTTTGGATGCTATAAACACTGCTTTGAATTCTCTTAATAATATCTCTATTAAGTTTGACTAAATCCAACTAAATCTAAGGTATTACTTTTTGGAAAGTCTAAAATTTGTACAGTTACCAATTGTTGAAGATGCAAGGAATTTAGGATTATTTATGGACAACTCACTCAGATTTCATAGTCAAATTACAAATAATATTAAATCAGCATATATGAATTTAAGAAAGCTTTATGCGCATAGAACTTCCTTGCTAAAATGTTAAAATAAAATTGTGTGAGGCATTGGTATTGTCTCAATTTACTTATTGCTCTACTATTTATCACTCTGCTATTGATAATATTACTAGTGGTCGTGTTTCAGAGGTTACAAAACTCATGTCTACGATTTATCTTTGGAATCAGGAAGTACGAGCATGTCTCTCATAAATTAAGAGATGTTGGCTGGTTAAATATGAAAAATAGAAGAGAATTGAAGATGTTAGCTCTCTTTCATAAAATTATGATAAACAAGTCGCCACCGCAAAATTAGGTTTAGATCTGATGTACATAATATTATTATAAGTTTTAGAGGCTTAATATCTCCTCCTATATTTAAAACTTCTTTGTTTAAACGTTCGTAAAGTTACCCTTCGATACGTTGTCATATCAAGACTTTGATTGCATTTCATAATTTTATAATTTTTATATTTTATAAAGCGTCTTATTAAAAGTTATCAACATTTTCAATTTCTCTCCAATCCAAAAAAAAATCAATTAAAATTTAACATTTTATTTAAAGTTTAGTGGTGTTTCCTCTCTTTCATAAAATACCTCTTTTTTTTGTAAACGTACATTTCTCATGAATTACCCTACGAGTCTTCTCACATTCGAAATTCCAGACACACCGAATACCTGCAATGCCGATCTATTATCAAGTACGAATACCGAAACAATTGTATTCATTTTTCTAACAATCGCTTGTAGCGGGGCATTTCTTCTGATTCTCCGTGATGCCATTCCACAAACGCGTAGTTCCCCGAATAGCGCCATAATAACGCACCGGCGAACTTCATCGTCCTAAACAACATTCTCAGTTAACCTCAACAGCGTTCGAAACGATAAAACAAAAAGCAACACAGGACATTACTATTTGCAACTCGTGCATTGTTCGGATCAGTTCTGCGAGATTGCGAATATTATCCTATAAATACATCAATCGCGGCGATAGTGGTTTCCTATCTTCGTCTAACCGACCAAGAAGTTCGGCCGTACTCGCACAGATGGCGCTGCAAGTTTGCGTTGGTGAAAATCTTCCATAATGCGAAATGTTATTTTCTTCTGTTAAGGTAATAAAATTGCGAGTTTTTTTATCGACTAATCCATAAAAATAAAGTTACAAATTTTTAAATAGTACTTAAATATAATACAATCCAACAAAAAACAACAAAGATATAAATTCATTTAAATATATTTCGAATACATAATTTATTCCCTACGATTTCCTTAATTTTTTCCCTCGTCTTATCTTGCCTTTCTTGCAGTGTAGACGAAGCCCTCTTCCCTAATTATTCCATAAATATACAATACCAGTTGGCAAAATGAAATGGGAGAGAAATAGGATTAGAGCATCCTCCCTTCCATAAACCAAATGGAATATCTCCAAATTTCTAATTGGATTAATTAGTTCGAGTTTGAAAGTTTTAAAATAAATGAGTTGTCAGAACTTCTGCTGGATAAAGAGCGGCTCAGCGGTTAGAGTGAGGGCTGCGGCAGCTGAAGGACGGTGACGAAGCAACTTGAAACAACGTTTTTCTTTCAGTAGCAGAAAATTCATTGAAACGTGTAAGGAAATATATAGAGAATGTTGTAGTGACATACGCATTTCAAAACAGACTTGTATCATTGATTTATTGCCTTTTCTAGTGCTTTTTTGGTTAATTGTATGAATTCTAGCAAATACGATAAACTAATTGGAATAAATAAATGTATGTAGTAACTGCCCTTAATTTTTCTTAAATTTACAAAGAAGAAAATTTCTAAATCTTCGGAATTCTGTTTACTTTCGACATTGTTAGCATGTCCGGCATTTTAGATGTTTCTACCATTTGCTCAGCATTTTCTCGCCCTTTTTCGATATTTTTTCAACATTTTCGACATTTTTGGCGATTTGAACATTTTTAGAATTTGTGACAATTTGAATATTTTCGATTTTTTCTGTTTAGAATTTTCGCCGTTTTCCATACTTTTAGTATTTCCGGCATTTTGAACATTATATTGATATTATGTAATTTTTTGACATTACTGACGTTTTTGTCATTTTAGTCGTTTTGGACATTTTCGATATTTTGTATTTTTGGCATTTTCGACATTTCTGATAATTTCAGAATTAATTAACATTTTCTCTAAATTTTCTCAATATTTTTAACATATTCAGCGGTTTTTAAATTTGTGGCATTTATCTATTATCTATTTTTTGGCATTATGGACGTTTTCGACATTTTCCGCGTTTTGACGTTTTTAGCTTTCCCGGAAGTTTCGCCATTTTTGATATTTTCAACTTTTGCTCTGCACTGCCTAACTGCAATTTCCAACTTTTTGACATGTTCGACATTTTGAATATTTTTGAAATTTGCGACATGTCGGACATTTTTGATATTTTATATTTTTGGCACTTTTGATGTTTACCACATTTTTGGCTTTTGGATATTTTCAGCATTTCCGACATTTTCCACATTTCTGATATTTTCAGAACTTACTCAGCAATTTCTCGAAATTTTCTTAATATTTTTGATATTTTCAGCATTTTCAACATTTTTGAAATTCACTGAATTTGGATATTTTCAATATTTTCTGTTTTTGGCATTTTTGACTTTTTCATCATTTTCGGCGTCTTGAAAATTTTCAGTTTTGTTGGCATTTTCTACATTTTTGACATTTTCAACACTTGCTCAACATAGTCTAAATTTTTTACATGTGCAGCATTTTGGATAATTTTGAAATTTGCAACATTTCGGACATTTTCAATATTTTATATTTTTTGCAGTTTTGATGTTTACCACATTTTTGGCTTATGGATATTTTTAGCATTTCCGACATTTTCCACATTTCTGAAATTTTCAGAATTTACCCCGGAATTTACTCAGCAATTTCTCGAAATTTTCTTAATATTTTTGATATTTTCAGCGTTTTCAACATTTTTGAAATTCACTGAATTTGGATATTTTCAATATTTTCTGTTTTTGGCATTTTTGACTTTTTCATCATTTTCGGCGTTTTGAAAATTTTCAGTTTTGTTGGCATTTTCTACATTTTTGACATTTTCAACATTTGCTCAACATTGTCTAAATTTTTTACATGTGCAGCATTTTGGATAATTTTGAAATTAGCAACATTTCGGACATTTTCAATATTTTATATTTTTGGCAGTTTTGATGTTTACGACATTTTTGGCTTTTGGACATTTTCAGCATTTCCGGGATTTTCTACATTGCTGATATTTTCAGAACTTACTCAGCAATTTCTTGGAATTTTCTTAATATTTTCGAAATTCACAGCATTTTGGATATTTTCGATATTTTCTGTTTTTGGCGTTTTTGACGTTTTCGATATGTTTGGCGTTTTGAATATTTTTTGCTTTCTCGGCACTGTCTACATTTTTTATATTTTCAACATTTGCTCAACATTTTCGAAATTTTTAGCATTTTGAATATTTTTGAAATTTGCGCCATTTTGGACATTTTCGATATTTATTGTTTGTGGCAGTTTGGACGTTCTCATCATTTTTGGCGTCTGAACCTTTTCAGCTTTCTCGGCATTTTCTAAATTTTTGATATTTCCAACATTTATTCTACATTTTCCAAATTTTTGACATTTTTAGCATTTCAAATCTTCGATATCTTCTACTTTTGACGTTTTCAGATTTTTGGTAATTCTTGATATTATATCTGTCATTTATTACCTCTCTGGCTTTTTTTACATTTTTGCCATTTCGATCATCTTCGGCATTTTCGACATTTTTGCTATTTTCCAAGTTTTCTCGCCTTTTGGGACATTTTCTCGGTATGTTTTGAACATTTTCTCCGTATCTTCTCGACATTATCTCGATATAACGTCGACGTTTTCTAAACATTTTCTTCACATTTTCAACATGTCGAAATTTTAGACATTTTCGATATTTTTGACATTTTAAATATTTTTTTGAAATTTTTTCATTTTCGACATCGTCGGCATTTTAGATATTTTTAGGCATTTTTGCTATTTCAGACATCGTTGACATTTCGCCATTTTTGACATTGCCGACATTTTTGTGTTTTTTTACGTTGTGAACATTTTCGACATTTTCTCAACGCATTTTCGTCACTTTCTGGACATTTCACGTCATTTTCTGTATGGATATTGTCTACATTTACGATGTTTTCAACATTTTCTCAACATTTTGTCATTATTTTCGATGATTGTAGTGTAGGTTCTGAAAGAGAAGAAAAATGAGATCCATGTAATGGATCACTATTACGTGCTTTTTTGGAAACAATTCGATCAATGGCTCTCGTTCCTGATGGTTCAGTTAAGCATTTTAATCACTAACAAAATATAGTGAGCCAGTCAATCAGTCAGTCAGGGCAGAGACTTTTGTAGGTATGTACATAAAGAGGAACTTACTTTGAACTTTGGGACGGTAGTGTATGCACCAACTTTAAAAAAATAAAATAAAGTGCAATAAAAATACTGTCTAACACATTTTATACACAGAAGCATGAAAACTTACATACGTAACTTATTTTCTATACACTAGAACTCTTCTACACACAATCCCATTTCATTTTACGTGCATATCAGTCCATTGTGTAGTGCCCGAGGAAAACTCCAGAAGTGGTAGTGCTACGAATAACAAATGGACCCAATTAAAATCGCTGTTGTGAAATATGAAATGCCAAGGAGTCCAAGTAACGGCCTCGATAGAAGCACAAATGTGGATAGTTTTTGTTTGAACCTATACATCACCAACGCCCGTAAGCAGAGTGATTTGTGGATATTTTCTTTCTCAAAAGATAATTTTAAGAACACAACGTGCTACAATTATTCTCACCACTTAGAAAGCTCGACTCGCCAAAGATGCAATAAATCGTCGAGCTTACCTTGAACGTGTTATTTGTGCTAAAAGGATTTAATTAAAAATTTATAAATTCCTCTGCTGTAACTAAATATATATACATTCCATTCGCACACGTTTATATTGGCGTTACCTTAAATTGAATGTTTGAAGAAGAAAAAAGGAGGGAATGGATTAATAATTGTCATCGGTTATAATTTATTGTTGTTTTCATGTAATGTTTTATTTCTTTTGATATTTGAATGCAAGTTTCTAACATGAACACCTCACTCTAGAAAAGCAACCTTTTTGGACAACGGAATAAAAAATCTCAAAGCAAATATTTACACTTTGAATTTCTGGGAAGTTTTGGAACGATTCCACATTTCCATTTGTTGATAGAATTACTTCTTAAGCGATGGTATGAGGTTTGGATTTTTGAGTCAATTGTACACATTGTTAGAACTAGTCTACCATTATTCAATAACACGTTTCAGTACAATCCTCAACTGAAACCAGTTACTATGGCGCATATTAGAAGGTAAATCGAATCTGCATTTTGCAACAATTTCTAGATAAATGTATTTTCGTCGTATTTCCCGGGATATGTTGGGGAAACTCACAAACGGCACAATGAAGATAAAATCAAGCTCATTGTATAAAGGACAGTAACTCTAAAAGTGTAATTTCGCGAGAACGAAGTTTACATAGGATTCGTTTGGGGGTGGTGGCAGGATGGCGTTGCAGCTGGATCGGGGTATTCGGGAAAGAGAAATCCGCTTATTATGTGTGGTCGTGGTTGTGCTTATTCATGAGGAGCTGCTTTCGAAATGAAAATACCACGTTTTAAATGAAATAAAAAACAAGCCTCAAACTTAAATAAGTTTGCTTATTACTTGCTCGGAATAATTGAAGAACGAGAAAAAAGTTATAAACTTCTATTAAGAGGCGGAGGATGGAATAAGGACGATGGAAAGGAGGAAGGATGTTGAATGGGGCGGGGAAAACAAACGACAAACCGACCGATGAAAGAAAAAAGAAATTATTTTTTCCTTCGTAAACTTTAATGTCTTGAGTACCGCTAAATTAGGAGATATTACATTTTGATTTGGATTTGGGATTGATTTTGTTTATATCTGTAGTATCATTGTATACAGTATGCTTCCCTAAAATATACATCCTTCGATTTTTCCTGTATATTGTGGCTGTGATCGAGAATAATTTATAGTAACATGATATAGAGAGTTTTTTTTTGTTAAAATGGGATTATCATAGACGATACTTTGGGTTTTGGGCAAGACATTTGTAAACAAGATTTTGTCTAAAAGGTATTTATTGATGAAACTTTAAAAAACAATTTCTTTGCATATTACAGCACAAGAACATATTGCACTCGGTACTTTTAGTAAACGTTAGTCCTCTGCACCCTTGATATTTGCATTTTGATCTCGACTTTTGTTTTTCAGACATAATTTCAGGTAGATGTTTGGCTTCCTGCTTGCGAAGTCTTTTATTAGGACCGGGAAGGATTTTTCTACGTTTTACGCTTGTTTGATCAGATTCTTCTTCCTCACTAACATCTGAATCTTGATTGATTGTAATTACCTTTTCTGAATATAACAGTGATTTAGCCAAAGAAAATTGAAAGCTGAGATAATCTACACATCACACACTCTTGTCTGTATTGGAGCAATAGGTCTACACCTCTCATATTTTGAAATTGTTACTCTGAACCGCTGATTTCAATATATTTTTTTTTTCCTGAACAAACCACCGTCTACAAGCTCCTATTGGTTCATCTCCAGACTCCGAAGAAGCCAAATAGATTGGTCTGGAATCATATCATTTAACTACACCAATTGTATTATTTTCTGTAACCAACATGTCGTGGGAACCTCAAATTTTCCAGAATCGATCATTTTCTTTAGTTTCTTTTGAAACATTATCGTCGTCCACCAATTCTAACCGTGTTCGAAGCAAGAAAAACCTATTTCTAGACACGCTGTCTGAAACAATTGGAACTCTTGTATCCAATCTCCAAAACATACTAATCCTGGGTAAGTTGTAAATACCAATAAGCATACGCAAGTCAAGAATTTCTTTAGTTCATCTGCACTGATTTCCATAGACTTTCCCGTCTTTTTTACTTCCTTCATGTTTGTGTACAAGGCCATCGATTCAAAAAATTTATCATCAAAATATCTAATAAAATAGTGAATCGGTTCTGGAATGTTATCTGGCGGTAAGGGAATCGGAACAGTAGATTGTGATACGCACGTCTTAAATATGCGTTGGCGCCGACCCAAAAGAAAGTACAGATTCCAAAAAAAAATACACAAACTACCAAAAACAACGGAAACCGCAACGCACCTACCTGCCACCCTTAAATTTGTTGCCTCTCATTCGGAGCGCCTGCCAGCTGCTGTGGAGACGGCGTGGTTCGAAAAATATAGTTCGAGACGTCAGTACCCAAAAGTAAGAAAAAGGCGCCACTCAATTTAATTTAAGCTCCGTCGAGGTCGTTGAGTAAATTGAGAACCTCTGAGGTGGGACGGAAGAGTAGTGGGTAGGGTTCGAGCGCACGGTATTGAATTGAAAAAAAAACCGACCGAAAACATTAAGGTGAGTCACGAGACCGGATTTACTCTAATTTAGGCGAGGGTGAGCTATCATAAAAAAACACAAGTCCACCTTCAAGTTGTAAAGTAAGTATATATTTACAAAAGTAAAATAAAAATACCGTGTGGTGTGCTTTCCCCCGAAATAAGGTAGGCAACCAGAACAATTCCGAACGTATCCAGTGGGTTGTGATTCAAAGTACAGATAACGAAAATCGTACAAAATTATTACCCGCAACAGTACCGTGGTGCACCAGAGTTTGCCGCTTACAACAATCGTTTACAAAATCATAAATATAAACCAACCCGTTACACAAGGTTGATATCGGTACCAAAAACTACAACAATTCTAAAGCTAAAATGCACTTGGTGCCAACGAATAGTCCCTACTGTTAAGTTACAAAATATACAAAACAAAACAAACTAACAGGCCTGCACGGCCAAAAAAACAAACACCGGGCTAGGTGAAGCCCTACCTGGTGGATTTACAAACCTACCAAGAAATACGTGCTACCAAAATGCAGCGCTTAATCATCATATGTGTGGCTTAAGGCCCAACGAGTATTAAAGACTATGCCGGAGGGGCTCAAAATAATTAACAAGAAAATTACTATTAAAAATTAAAACTTAGACCTCTGACCTTGAACGTAGACTTCTACAATTTCACTCAAAATATTACTGATAGCTCGATGGTACGATGGTGACTTCAAGTCCGGTTGATTCCCACGCTGAACTGGGATCTCCACGGTAAAGAAAACAAAAAGACTCACTCCCAATCTACCTCGTGCACCCAGCTCAGACTTGTAGCGACGCTAACGATCCTATACATTGAACACCTTACCCAAAATTTATGTACAGGGATTCACCAAAAATAAATTCTCGTCGGGGAAGATAAAAACCCCTTCACTAGAACCTCTAAAAGAAACACATAAGATAGACAAATCTAATAAGAAAAAAAAGGAAAGGACTGCTTACCGAATTAAATTCGAGGCGAACCAAAAACGAGACGCAAAACGGACTTCAAGATGGACGCTAAGATGCTTGAGCGGCGAAGAAAGAACAATGGCCACTCACAATGTGCTAATAATCCAATCCGCCCAACGGCGTCAAATCAACGGATATTTACCAAGGCAAAACGCTAATAACCATTCCAAATACCAAAATCCGCTGATAAAGTTACGTAGCCGGTGAACAAATCCGACAATTCGTGGCTTAAAATTTCTCCATATTACCACCAGCTACAAATTAGCACAAGCCGAAAAGAACGTCCCCTCACTTTAAGAGGCCCGACTACCGTTTGACAGTTGGCGATGTTGCCACAGTTAAATTTTTTCATAATATAATGTTTTTATAATTTATTTAAAACGTATTTTAAAATCGGGCTTCATACACACATGTGTAGACGTATTTTGAATGCTCATAGCAAATTTCAGTAATTAAATTTAAAAATTAATAGTGTAATCTCGATTCCCGTATCAAGGTAACGGCCTGTAACGGGAAAAGAGATTGTGAAGTTAATACCGAATATTAATAGACAAAATTGTATATGTAGATGTAAAACATTTGTAGAAATATGTGTATGAAGCCCAATTTTCAAATTATATTGAAATAAAATCAAGCAAACGATTTATAGAATTATGTAGATATGACACCGCTGTAAAATAATCAGCTGGTAGACGACCCTCTTAATGTCCGTTAAGTGAATCCTCGACCCTCGTAAGTAAGCCGTGTGCCATGAATCTACGCGCAGCACCCTGAAGACAGCTGAAGATCGTCATGCGCCATCTAGCGATAGTTTCACGAAGGAACGCCACGACAACTCTCAACAAATTCAGCAACAAAACGAAATAGTACGAAAAACTTAAAAAGAGATTAATTCAAAATAACGCGGAAGAGCGTCCAAACCTCAATTATACAAATAACTAGTTGACCCCACCCAAACTCTTCGAGTTTGGTCTAAGCTGACCCATCCCAAGTATTCGAATTTAGACTGAACTCTTCCGGCCCACCGACCAGCATTTCCGCTAATCTTAACCCGACAGAATATGTCGAGGTGTCCCAGCTAATGAACTACTAAAATGAAAAAAAAAAATGTTATACGAATTGAGCAGTATGAAAGCAATGTGCATACTTATTTTATTTTTAATCGATTTTTTTCACGGACTATTTTAATAAATCAATGGCATTCTATGTAGAAACGCTCTTTATTTTACATAACTGTAAAGTATGGTCGCTTCATTAGCAGTTACCCTGTATACTTGCTGAATTATGACTTTAAGTCATCATTCTACAATTTATACATTTTATCAAACAGAGTATTGACAAATGTGTTTATCAATATTTTTAATATCGTTGGGAAGAAATTAAATTTTCCCGGTAGTAATATGAAAAGAACTAATAAACCCTATAACCTTCTAAGTGTAAAAATCCGTCTTGACAGTTCAAATTTTGATCGCAGACGCGCTAACGTCAACGATTTATTATGAGGGCCGCCTAATGATTATTGCTCTAGTTATTAAAGATGGTATTTTGTACGTAGACGTATTTTAACGTATTTAATTTTGATATATATTTTTTTGGTAATAAGTAAATGACGTCACGTAGTAGGTATTTTTTCCATTATATTACGTAATGAGGTTTTGACGATTACAATTTGACTTTTCGCGTTTCGCGTTAGATGTATTTTTTCAACTATTTTTATTAATAATAACGGAATATATTATTTATAGGTAAAATGTGTATCTATTAGTATATTGACAAATGTTTTTAACATGACGTATATACTTATATTTTTGAAGAGATAACATGTGTTCAGAAATACCATAATATTCAAATTGAGCGCTTGATACATTGCACTAAACATGTATACCTCAGATATGCTGCCATCTATTAAGATACAATGAAGTTATTTGGTAAAGTGCAGTTATATCTACGATTATTTAATTAATCTCAATACTATATGTATATATTATCTTAATGACAATCACAAAATGTTTTACCGAAAAATCAACAACTCATGATCTCGATGTAAACGCAGAACAAAAAGTCCGTCTTGACAGTTCAAATTTTGTAGTATTTCTTTACTTATTTTACGTAATGAAGTTATGAACGCTTAAAATTCAATATTTCTTTCAAGTTTTTTATTTAATAATAACGGAATATATTATTTATAGGTGAAATGTGTATCTAATAGAATATTGACAAATGTGTTTATCATGACATATATATCTGTATATTTAGAGAGGCAGCATGTTTTAAGTTATTCCATAATATTCAAATTGCGCGCTTTCTCGCAGTGTAAATAGTTTAAAAGAAAAAATTTCTAACGGCCTTGATTAGGTATATTAAAAAGCTGTCGGATTACGTATTACAGTAACAAATACGTCCTTACGGGTAACTGTATAGGTGTTAAGGTACAAATATTAAATAAATCTCGTAATTTTTAGAAGAGAGGAAATTTGTTAGGAATTTCAATGTTTACCTGTCAAAGTCGTTGAGTGGACTTTTTTTTTTTTTTTTTTTTTTTTGCTGACGTAGCGGCATCGCATACTACTCGTCATGATAAAAAGAAAACTTCATATGAACATATGACCTAAAGGTCTTAACTTTTGAGATACAGGGTGATAAAGTTTTCGAAAATAAATAGTTTTACATTAATTCCTGTAAAACTATGTATGTATCAAGAGGCATTATTGAGTGTTCCACATTTTGTTTTAATTCCACCAGTGGCGTTCGTACGGAATTTCAGCTACCTACTTTGACAGACGTTTAGGTCACACGTTCATATGAAGTTTTGTTTTTAAAATAGACTAAAAAATCGTTCCCTAAAATATTGACATTGAATTTCCCCTGTACATTGGAGAGCGGAGAAAAAAAATTGACCCCCTTAAAGACGCGCTGGAGAGAAATAAAAAAAAATGTATGCAAAAAAGACTTTTTGACTCTTTCGAAAATATGTAGATATATATATAGTATAATCTCGATAATACACTGAACTATATACGATTTTAGTATAAGTAACGATGAGAATTATCAAAAAATAATAAGCGGTTTAGAAAGGCGTTGGAACATTGAAATTTTGGAAATCGTCGTAATAATTTATTATTTCATTTCTTGTTTGTACATTATTGTTTTCGTAAATATATATTTGTGGAAATAAAAAGATGGTATCAAAGAAGACTCCCTTACCTCTGTGAGCATGTGTAGGTTAAAGTAAAAAAAATAATGAAATATTATTTAATTATACATTTAATTAAAAATAGAATATTTTCGCAGTAACTCCTATTTTTTTATTTTTTGTTCCTTGTCGTAAATGAAAAATAAATTTTAACTATATTCCTCTATAAACAAAATTAAAAAAAAAACAGATACGTCGTAGAAGGGGGTTTGAACCTAGTACCATCCGATTCGAAGACGAATACCTAACATCACGCCACCGGCGCTCGTATGAAAGGGTGTTTTATATACGCGTATATGAATAATATATTTTCTAAAATCGAGTTTGGCAGAGGAAAATCAAAAAAATAAGCCGTTTAGAAGGGCGTTGGAATTTTGAAATTTTGACGATCGATATTGTTCACATGGGCAATTCGCTGGAGACGACCTGCAAGGCGACGCTAAATCGGACGCCGCCGCCGCGACGCAAAAAGATTTTAGTTTTAATCGGAAAAAAAAAATTTCCCGAAAATATCCAAGTACTCGCCGAGAAGAATATATTCGGACATAGATAGTTTTGGCGTAGCGTCAACCGTTCGGGAGATAAACGCGAATTTCCGACTAATCTGAAAACATCGGGAAAATTTAGCATCTAATCGCAAGGAAACCTAGCCTAAGGCACAGAAAAATCCTTCAGGCGTCTTTTGACACACCCCTTTTCGAGTTTAGTCCTTCCGTAAGGTCCCAGGAGGGAGCCCCGTTTACCTCTACAATCACCAATTATTATAAGTAAAAGAGCGGAGTATGGCCGTCTTGATTTAATAAAACCCGCTATACAGGCTCTTTCCAAAATGAATGTCCATATTTCAGGGAACGATTTTTTTTTTGCTGACGTAGCGGAATCGCATACTACTCGTCATCATAAAAAGAAAACTTCATATGAACATATGACCTAAAGGTCTTAACTTTTGAGATACAGGGTGATAAAGTTTTCGAAAATAAATAGTTTTACATTAATTCCTGTAAAACTATGTATGTATCAAGAGGCATTATTGAGTGTTCCACATTTTGTTTTAATTCCACCAGTGGCGTTCGTACGGAATTTCAGCTACCTACTTTGACAGACGTTTAGGTCACACGTTCATATGAAGTTTTGTTTTTAAAATAGACTAAAAAATCGTTCCCTAAAATATTGACATTGAATTTCCCTGTACATTGGAGAGCGGAGAAAAAAAATTGACCCCCTTAAAGACGCGCTGGAGAGAAATAAAAAAAAATGTATGCAAAAAAGACTTTTTGACTCTTTCGAAAATATGTAGATATATATATAGTATAATCTCGATAATACACTGAACTATATACGATTTTAGTATAAGTAACGATGAGAATTATCAAAAAATAATAAGCGGTTTAGAAAGGCGTTGGAACATTGAAATTTTGGAAATCGTCGTAATAATTTATTATTTCATTTCTTGTTTGTACATTATTGTTTTCGTAAATATATATTTGTGGAAATAAAAAGATGGTATCAAAGAAGACTCCCTTACCTCTGTGAGCATGTGTAGGTTAAAGTAAAAAAAATAATGAAATATTATTTAATTATACATTTAATTAAAAATAGAATATTTTCGCAGTAACTCCTATTTTTTTATTTTTTGTTCCTTGTCGTAAATGAAAAATAAATTTTAACTATATTCCTCTATAAACAAAATTAAAAAAAAAAAAACAGATACGTCGTAGAAGGGGGTTTGAACCTAGTACCATCCGATTCGAAGACGAATACCTAAGCATCACGCCACCGGCGCTCGTATGAAAGGGTGTTTTATATACGCGTATATGAATAATATATTTTCTAAAATCGAGTTTGGCAGAGGAAAATCAAAAAATAAGCCGTTTAGAAGGGCGTTGGAATTTTGAAATTTTGACGATCGATATTGTTCACATGGGCAATTCGCTGGAGACGACCTGCAAGGCGACGCTAAATCGGACGCCGCCGCCGCGACGCAAAAAGATTTTAGTTTTAATCGGAAAAAAAAATTTCCCGAAAATATCCAAGTACTCGCCGAGAAGAATATATTCGGACATAGATAGTTTTGGCGTAGCGTCAACCGTTCGGGAGATAAACGCGAATTTCCGACTAATCTGAAAACATCGGGAAAATTTAGCATCTAATCGCAAGGAAACCTAGCCTAAGGCACAGAAAAATCCTTCAGGCGTCTTTTGACACACCCCTTTTCGAGTTTAGTCCTTCCGTAAGGTCCCAGGAGGGAGCCCCGTTTACCTCTACAATCACCAATTATTATAAGTAAAAGAGCGGAGTATGGCCGTCTTGATTTAATAAAACCCGCTATACAGGCTCTTTCCAAAATGAATGTCCATATTTCAGGGAACGATTTTTTTTTGCTGACGTAGCGGAATCGCATACTACTCGTCATCATAAAAAGAAAACTTCATATGAACATATGACCTAAAGGTCTTAACTTTTGAGATACAGGGTGATAAAGTTTTCGAAAATAAATAGTTTTACATTAATTCCTGTAAAACTATGTATGTATCAAGAGGCATTATTGAGTGTTCCACATTTTGTTTTAATTCCACCAGTGGCGTTCGTACGGAATTTCAGCTACCTACTTTGACAGACGTTTAGGTCACACGTTCATATGAAGTTTTGTTTTTAAAATAGACTAAAAAATCGTTCCCTAAAATATTGACATTGAATTTCCCCTGTACATTGGAGAGCGGAGAAAAAAAATTGACCCCCTTAAAGACGCGCTGGAGAGAAATAAAAAAATGTATGCAAAAAAGACTTTTTGACTCTTTCGAAAATATGTAGATATATATATAGTATAATCTCGATAATACACTGAACTATATACGATTTTAGTATAAGTAACGATGAGAATTATCAAAAAATAATAAGCGGTTTAGAAAGGCGTTGGAACATTGAAATTTTGGAAATCGTCGTAATAATTTATTATTTCATTTCTTGTTTGTACATTATTGTTTTCGTAAATATATATTTGTGGAAATAAAAAGATGGTATCAAAGAAGACTCCCTTACCTCTGTGAGCATGTGTAGGTTAAAGTAAAAAAAATAATGAAATATTATTTAATTATACATTTAATTAAAAATAGAATATTTTCGCAGTAACTCCTATTTTTTTATTTTTTGTTCCTTGTCGTAAATGAAAAATAAATTTTAACTATATTCCTCTATAAACAAAATTAAAAAAAAAACAGATACGTCGTAGAAGGGGGTTTGAACCTAGTACCATCCGATTCGAAGACGAATACCTAAGCATCACGCCACCGGCGCTCGTATGAAAGGGTGTTTTATATACGCGTATATGAATAATATATTTTCTAAAATCGAGTTTGGCAGAGGAAAATCAAAAAAATAAGCCGTTTAGAAGGGCGTTGGAATTTTGAAATTTTGACGATCGATATTGTTCACATGGGCAATTCGCTGGAGACGACCTGCAAGGCGACGCTAAATCGGACGCCGCCGCCGCGACGCAAAAAGATTTTAGTTTTAATCGGAAAAAAAAATTTCCCGAAAATATCCAAGTACTCGCCGAGAAGAATATATTCGGACATAGATAGTTTTGGCGTAGCGTCAACCGTTCGGGAGATAAACGCGAATTTCCGACTAATCTGAAAACATCGGGAAAATTTAGCATCTAATCGCAAGGAAACCTAGCCTAAGGCACAGAAAAATCCTTCAGGCGTCTTTTGACACACCCCTTTTCGAGTTTAGTCCTTCCGTAAGGTCCCAGGAGGGAGCCCCGTTTACCTCTACAATCACCAATTATTATAAGTAAATACATATATCCCGATTTAAGTAAAAGTTTCCTGCAAGAAAACGCGACAGAGTACGCAACTGTGAATAGTAAAACTCCCCAGGCTATTAGTGGCAGATCAAGTCGTACATAACCTGCAACGATGTCATAAGACAGATAGGCTGAAAGAATACCAAAGCTATGAAATTAACCCAGGTAGGTGTATAAAACAAATACTAATTGAACTAACTGAAGCAATTGTAGCAAATGAAACTCTGAACTCTAAAATCCTGAAGAGAAAACGTAAGCTGTGTACGACAAGACCGAGAGAAAACTGATGGCTTTAAAAGCAAATGTTTATATTCCCTAAATTAGCATCGGCTGTTAATAAATAAATGCATCCATCAATAACGATAGGGCTCGCCTGACAAAAATAAACCATTCGTAGAGTGTAAGTTCACTCTACGCAGTCTCACCTAAAGTAAAAAAGGAAATATAGCCGCAAGATGAAATATGCATCAGTCTTCAACACCCGAAACAGACCTGTATTACAAACAAAAACCTTACACGGTCACGTAGCAGGTAAAATTATAAAGTAGGCTAAGTTCGCAGTAAACTAAAGCGAAATCTTTTAGGTCACCAAAATAAAACGTAACAATTGGTATCTTCCAATTTGTGGGTCGAATGTTGTTTTTTTCCATTTTCTTTTTTTCCCACGTGGAAGTAAATTTATTAATGGCAGATCATCATCTGAACTTTCATTTGCTTGATCATCTTCACTTTCGGTGCCTAATATTTGGTTCTGATATGCCTCTAAAGTTTGTTGGTTGACCCCACAATCATCCTCATTTTGCTCTATATCGCGGAGTATATTGTCATCAACATTGGACTCATCCAGGTTGATATTATCAGCCAACTCCTGGAGTTCTGCCTCCGTAAGCCTAACTGAAATATTTTACAATATAAAAAAACATGCATTGAGCGGTACCCAAAGGATCAGCAATGATATTGGAGGTTTAAAGATGACTATATTTACAATCTATCAGTCATTCAATGCGTTTTATTGAAGTAGATTCTGACACGAACGGCAAAATGCGGTGGTGCTCCATCTTACTGAAAGCAGACGCCGTCTCTTCATACATGGTTGTTGCCTGGATTGATGGATCAATATTATTTCCAATTATCCCTGCCCATGCACTTCACTTAATGTTTGAGGCTATTACTAAATTGTGCTCCATAATCTAATGACGATTATGTTCGAGTCTATACCTGCAGTTAAGTCTGTCGTTGTCAACAGACTCAACTACACGCAAACGTGGCTTAATGGCTTTGTAGCCAATCTATGTAGCCGCGCACGTCTTCCCTAGAACACTATCATGGCGGCCATTAGGTGCCGGCGTCCAGGATACGTTTTCTGGCGACGCGAGGTGGTTGTCTGTCTGATTCCAACTCACCGAGGTGCCGAAACAACTGGTTCTCTGACCGTGCCGCTCTTTCCAGGGCGCTTTTGGTCAACACCATAGCATATTCGCTCAGTTTTGGGTTACTAAGGCCTCTTTGGATTTTACCATGGCTCTGGAGAACGTCGAAGCTCTTCGATTTGCAATTTGGCGGCGCTGAAACAGGTCAAGATGCCATAGGTCAAAATCGGCTGGAGAAACACTTTGTAGATTAACATTTTGATACCCAAACTTCAAGAAGTTTTCGAACAAATCAGGGGAATCAGTCCACTTGCCGGTCCACTCGCAGAGTTGATCGACGGATCTTTGCAATCTCCTGCAGTCTAGAGTATTGTTCCTCCCTTGTGCTAGGGGAATTGGATATGTCGGATTTATACAAGATAAACACCTCGGGGCCGAAAATCGATCCCTGAGGAACGCTGGGACGAATAGGCCTAACAATGGAATATTCACCGTAATGCTTGATGCAGAATGTTCTACCGGAGATCATGTTTGGAGAGATGCCAAGACCGTTCATTTGGAACAATAACCTGTAATGTCAGATGGAATTGAATGCCTGTGCTAAAAAAAGCATTACCAGTTGAATTTTGTAAATCCAAAGTGTTGATAAATCTAGGATGGCCATTATTAACATATAAGATTGATAATGTCTTGCCTATTTGAGTAGTAGTCACCGAAAATTATCTGAAGAACTGATATCCTTATAAGGTATCCACAAATTAAGGAAAAATATGCAAAATCATCTGCTGATATGTCTTGTTATTTATGCCCTAAAAGTGGAAAAAAATTAAGACTTACTATCGACAGAATAATATCATTTTATATTTGAGTCAATTTGGAAAAAAAACCAGTTACAGTTTTAGCAAATTTTTCTGCTACAGGAAAAGTTGTGTTATCAGTACTAATTTTTGCTTATAAGAAAATGTCTGAAGTTCTAGTGGAACTGGAGGTTATGATTAATGTCTAATGGAGTCATGTGACCCAGTGAGTTTATCCCATACTTTTTCGAGAAACAATAATATCTTCCGTGCTGTCACTCACGTTCAATTTACGACGGTTAGTAGCGTCATATCATGTTAGAAATAAAGAGTGCATACATTTTATATAAGGAGATGTAACGTAATACGTTCACAACGTAAAAGTGACGAAGCAACAACAACAACAACAAGAATACATGTCTTCGAAGTGCGAATAATAAAACGATATATATGTATAGAAGTGATGCCGCTGAATCTTCGTTAGATAGAAGAGAATAAATTTCAACGTAGAAGCTGAACCGTAAGAGAGTAATATAAGGGTAATTTGCAATTCTTAAGGGTGCCTTACATACTCTCTACAATAAAACATTTATTATTATTAATTATTCCGGAGCATAAATATTCAGCGACGACTTAACGTTGTTCCTTATTAATTCGCTTAAAATATTATCTTGAAGAGAAGGCTGAAATTGCGAGATTTATGCGCAAACTACGCATTCGCGAGTGTATTTAGCTAATTTACATATATATTGGTGATGAAATTTATGTCATGTTATTGTTATGCGCGCCGATTAGCTACATTAGACTTACTTGGCGTGTTGTTGCGTGAGTACCATAAAATGTTTGCTCTGGATGGATATTTTCACGTTCGCTTGACGAAGTAGTTTGGAAAAATAATCACGGTTATTATTAATTCTTAACGCAAACTTTACATTAAGAAGAAATTAGCAAGTACAATTTTGGCATATTTGCATATCTTAAATTTAATGGAAAAGGGAAACTGATGTTGGTAAACTTGACCAGCTACTAGCTGCAAGTGTAAAGTTGATAAAATGCTGAATACATAGTTTAATGAACACTCTGTTGTAGGGCGACAAAACTTTTACGACACATACACATCCAAGATAATTTCTTCAGTAATCTGGTGAAGAACTACCAGGAATCCAGCAAGTCTAACGGAAGCTATTTTGAAACGTAGCGAGTGTACGTGTGGACGAAGAATTTTGAACAAGACTGTATTCAGGTGTTTTGGTAGAACATGAATAATTAGTGAATGACCGTTAATGACAAAATCCAATTACTAACGGCTTTTCCATTACCCACCAAGAGATTGCACGTACACACATATATAATTTTCGTGACGTCATCTATGATTTAAATTCGAAATTATTTTCAAGTATGAAAGTGTAAAACTAATTGATTCTTTTGCGTTTTTTATTTCTTTTGTGTCGTAGTATGTTTAACAGTGAATTCGGGATAAACACAAAAATCCGAAATTTTAGAACAATATGAAACAAATGAAACCGTCGAGAAATGCCAATATAAAAACCAAAAAAATGTTTGTAATAGGCGCTCATGGTATCTTGTTGGAATTCACCCTGCGGTCGAATGCAATGAAAATAGATCAAGCATTAGAGCGAGATAGGTATCTACTGTACCGACTTGTGTTGTGTAGTGCTTTGCGGTGTGCTATTTCGCATCTTGCTCACTAGAGGGCATGAGGTTGGAATTAGTTCATTGTCGGAAATAAGTTGAGAGGTGAAAGACGATGAAATTAGATCTTGCATTTGGAGTTGCGCTGATGAGACCCTGTAGGTCAAAACCACGTAGTCCGCTTCTATTGCTTAATCTATTTTCATTGCATTCGTTCGCAGGGTGAATTCCAACAATATACCATGAGCGCTTATTACAGGAATATGAAAGAAACTTGTCACATTTCTGAAAACAAAATTGAGCCAGAGGCAACGAAATTTATTTTTTCTTCAATTATTTAACAGGAAAAGTTAACTAATTCGCAGTAGTTGTTCCATTTATGGAACACAAGTTTTAATAGACACAAAAATAGTGGAATACAGTGTGATTCGTTGAGTAGATAATTCACGTTTTCATACAAACCACAATATGTTCCAGCTACAAGAAATAATGATTTGATATTATGGACGACACTTTATGAAAATTCGAAAAATTGTGAGAATTTGACTTATTATAAACTGGACCTTAGTGACCTCAGAGAAAGAGAAGAACAGATCACTCAGCCTCGTCGGACGCTTTTGAAATTTGCCCGATTTGGCACCCTCTCTCAAGACCTGGCTGTGGGAAACTCCGCCAAAGTAGTAAAGATTTCCAGCCATTTCTAGAGCAAAATTTTCAGGGGTTTTATTAGGCCATGCTATCAACAAAAAAATTCTAGGCAACACTATTATAAGAGTTCTAGGTTTCGAATTCTATCAAATAGAAATTTGTTACTGTTGGTGTTATTCACCAGATCAAACACATTTTTGTGACAATTACAGGAAATTGCCAAGCAAACGCACCTCACTCAGGAGAGTGAGGGGTGCAAAGTCATCTAGGAAACTTTATTCTTAGTAGAAGGAATCTGAGGTAGATAACCAGGATAATAATTGGGCATGTTAAGAAGATGAAGAAGCACTCTTGAAAGTTTTATGTCCTTGCATAGCGTTCAATGATCTAACAAAAAAGCAGTCGATAGTAATTAGAAAACCCCGGTCTATGGTTACCACTTGCCCCTGCCCAATATGGGAAATAGGAATTGCAAACGCACCTCACTCAGGAGAGTGAGGGGGTGCAAAGTCATCTAGGAAACTTTATTCTTAGTAGAAGGAATCTGAGGTAGATAACCAGGATAATAATTGGGCATGTTAAGAAGATGAAGAAGTACTCTTGAAAGTTTTATGTCCTTGCATAGCGTTCAATGATCTAACAAAAAAGCAGTCGATAGTAATTAGAAAACCCCGGTCTATGGTTACCACTTCCCCCTGCCCAATATGGAAAATAGGAATTGCCTTTTCACAATTTCTTCACCAGTCATGTTATGTACCAAATTAGACAGCTGAAAATGAAAGAAACTAGAGGACTTTAGGAAAACTAAATACGACGTTTAATTTGTGATAAGTAAGTGGACAAGGGAGAGGAATTGGGGCTATTTTGATTCAACCTGTATATTCGTGGATATATAGGTTTAATGACAAGACCTTGTGCAGAGATCAACAGTTTTAGTTTCTCGAAAATTTTTTGATATAAAAATTAATAATAGCTTCCCTTGTACAAAATTACATTGGATAATTGTGTCTTGAACATGCCGAGGCCCCTAAAATAACAGGCCGAATTTTTTGAGGCAAAATAACCACCAACTTGTATTTCTACGTCCTCAGACAAACAAATTTTGAAACAAGTAATAATCAGAGGGCGGCAAATCGGGCGAATTTCAATAGCGTCCAACCCAGCTGAGTGATCTTTTCTTCTTAGCTGGAATGTTGGCGTTGCCCACATCAAAGAGGTTCACATAGCATGTTTTGTTAACGATCCTATCGTTATTCTAGAACACAGTAGCCATTACGTTATTGAATGTCATCTTGGTACGCTCGACTTCTGGTGGTGGCTCACCAGGAAGTTGCCATTCGGAAACTGGATTTCGGATCTGTGGTGGTTCGTAGCAGACCGTAGTCTTATCGACAGGTAGCAGTTCAATAAATCATCCCATTCTGCACAATACTCGTCTAAAATCGATTGAGCATCATCAAATCTTTTCTTCTTTTGCGAAGACGCGTTTTGATGACGTGTTGTAGGCACCCTCAAGGACTCGGCGAATTCAGCAGAAAGTAGAGCCAGTGATGTTTTAGGATTCATCACCAGACAGTTAGTGATGGCTTTTAACAATCTCGTATTAACCAGATTTTGAGGTCGTCCTTCTTTCGTCTGCGTGGCGATTTCTGTACCACCTTGTTTGAAATAATGATACCATTCGGTGATAATGTTGCGATGTGGGTATTAACTGCTGCATGCAGCCTTCAGGTTGCGTGTCGTTTCTACTAGGTTATCACCTTGTTTAACGCGGAACTGAATACTAACGCGAATCTTTCCGGAAGTGTAAATTTTCGAATAAATTTTACAATTCGAAACAGTCTCTAACTTTCAAGCTCCTGTACAAACACAAATGAAGTAAACACAACTGTTCAGGAGAACTGTTATTTAGTTCACCCCTTGTAAATCTGACCAAGTTAGCGATAAATACTGTTGTATAGATATTTTCCTAAATGTGTGTGGTTTCAGTGCTCCTAAATGATTTGTAATCTAACATTGAGTTAGCGGTCTACCATAACATTATAGAAATTCCTAACTAGAAAATCAAGCCTTTTTAAACGATATGCTTATAATTTTAATTTACTTGTCACGTGGACTAATAATATTGCCGAACTATAAATTACAACAAATAGGAATTATCGTCACTATTTATAGCATACAGACATAAATATTCCGTTAACCACCTTTATCTAATTGAACAGTGTACCTGCGGTATAAGATAATAAAAAGTAACGACGACACATTAAAGGACGAAGTCAATTAAATTGGACAGACATGGTGGTACGTACGCTTCATTGTAGACGTGAATTGAACAATGAATGACGTGACAATAATGCTGGACCGATACCGACGCAATGAAATTGAAAATTCCATAATTCTAACTGACAGCTTATTATCATGCGTTACAATTCACTCTTAACAAGTATTGTTACGTCCTTGTTTGTTGTACAGTATTACAAGAAAGTTTAACAACGAAACATAAATGCGTTTGCATACTTTCAGAGATTTAATCATCACCCTGTATATAGAACTACATATATTATATAGGTTATAGAAATAATACAAAAATAGTTTGTAGAAAAGATGAGGAAAATGCTCAATCAAGTTAGAATTTAATTAATCCTCGATACAACTACGCGGATAAAATATTAATTACTTCAGTAATAATTATGTGACAACCCCAGTAATTTATGGTATAATTGGAATTTCATTAATTCAATTAAATTCGTAGTCAACGCAACTACTACGCCCGAAAATATACTGAACTGACCCAACAGGGGTTGTACCGTCTATGTGATATTAATACTTATTTTAATGAAACCATTAAATCGCACAGGACTTCCATTACATAATCATAATAATTTAATACTTTGTTGTTGAAATTGTATAGAATTCCACGAATATTGATGTGGCCAGATATTATATTAACAAAGAGCTTCCTTGGTGGAAGAATGTGGATATTATAAAAAAGAAACCTATTGTATATATGAAATTTAACTTGATAAACGCATTAGGTAGTGACTATAGATCACTTTAAATGATATACAAGGTGTTCCCCGATGAAAGTTTACTTAATGTAGAACCTCGATTATCCGGGTCAGCCGGGACCGAACCTTTGCCGGATAATCGAAATCACGGATAATCCAATCTCCTGCTTCTCGATGACTTGTTTTGGAGACGAAACTATTTTCATCGTCATCACTACTTTTGTCAGAACTTTCTTCAGAGGTCTGCCTTAGATAATCTTCATCCATAATCTGGTACCCTTCTTGGTGATCACATTCTATCTATTCATTTATTTTTTCGATGTCTA
The DNA here is from genome assembly GCA_023690525.1 of Holotrichia oblita. Lineage (NCBI taxonomy): Eukaryota > Metazoa > Arthropoda > Insecta > Coleoptera > Scarabaeidae > Holotrichia > Holotrichia oblita. Next base: position 26,163,383 of record CM043019.1, on the reverse strand, counting down.
TTTTTTCCAAGTTTTCGTTTTGTGAGGCTATAGATGCTATGTGTTCGATTGATAACTCACCTTCATTTAAGCGATTATCATCTTCAGTACCTTCTTCATCTCTGTATCTTCGCTGTATTTTCAAAGTCATTGTTTTATAAAATGCTTTTTTAATGTTAGTCTCGTTCACTTCACTCCAAGGGCGAGCTACAGCATAAATTGCTTCTTTCACATTCATTCGTTTCCAAAATCCCATAAGATGACTTTCTCCCAACAATTGAAGCATAAGGTCTATAAAGCCTTTTCATGGTTTCTATAACACCTTGGTCCATTGGCTGGGCAATAGATGTCACATTTGAAGGAAAATATGCCGCGAATACCCATCTGCTAACTTTAGTTGCTCTGCATCAGGATGCGATGGAGCATTATCCAGTAACAGTACAGCCTTGAGTGGATTATTTTCTTGCTGAAAAGTTTTAACTTGTTGTATTTCTCGAAAAAACACTTTTTAAAAATCGCTCGACCCATCCAAGCACCCTTTTGATTATAATAATCAACTGGCAGTGTTTTTACATTTTTGAAAGCTATCGGATTTTTTGATTTTCCAATGACAGTTAACCTAAGCTTATGGGTTCCTGATGCATTAGTACAGCATAGTACTATTAAACGGTCTTTGCTTATCTTAAAACCTAATTAAAAAATTATAAAAAAAAAACAGTACAAAAAGATGTAAAGCTAACCTGGTGCACTAGTTTCTGAGCCTGCAGCAAGTTTTGTTTTCGGCATTGCTTTCCAATAAAGCCCAGTTTCCTCTGCGATTTCAAGATTTTCTAAATTATAGCAGAATTCCACCATAGCTACATCATCGACACTTAGTTTCTCCCCTTGAACAGCTAATTGTCTTATTTCATGAAGTTTTTTAAATCTCTGTAGGCAACCGGAAGGTGCAGAGAAGTTTCCTTTAATTTGCAGGTGTTCGTGAAACTTTTGGGCTTGCCTAACACACATAGATCCTGATATTGGAACCCCTTCCGATCTTTCCTGTAAGAATCACTTGCCAATAGCATCATCAATTTCTCGAAAAGTAGATCCGTTTAGAGACTTTCTCTCAAAAATAGCTTTTGCACTGTCAGCTTTAGGTACAAAGCTATGTAATTCGGTTTTCTTCTTCACAATGTCGCGAACAGTTTGTTTTCCAATCTTATATGTTTTAGCCAATGCTGCAACGCTTTTGTTTTTTTTTTCAAATTGTTTTAAAATTTCCATTTTTTGTTCTATAGTTAAAACATTGCGTTACGCTACCCGTTAGTTGTTTACGATCAACTAATGAGCCGGTCGATAAATGACGAAAAAAAGTACATACATACTAAACACATAAGTTGCGGATTCACCGAGACGAACGTCTGCACGGGTTTACGCGCCAGTCTCTGGCCGACAAACACGAATAATCCGCACCCCGGATAAACCGCGCACGGATAATCGGGGTTCTACTGTATCTTAAATATGAATTGAAGTGCTTAAGAAAGTTGTAGGGATCGAATAAACTGACATATTTAATATATAATATTCTATTAAGAATGCTTCCTATTGTGTTTGAGAGACGGAGGAAGGGGTACCAGATAAACTTTAAGACAATAGCTTTTGTCGCAGAGATGTGTAAGTCTGTAAGTGGAAGTATTCTCGCTATGTCGACGTTATTCAATCGAATTACAATGAAGCTCTGTATGTGTAGTTTTCAAACCGGATATAACTTTGTTTTGTCTGATTCTAAGTAATCGATATCGTTGTCGTGGATATGATATATTGCGTTTTTCATTGTAAAAATGTGTTTTTGTAATTTGTCACCAATAAAAGCAAGTTCCATTCTATAACAGCGGAAGTAAAGCTTTAATAAACAGATCTTCCTCAGTTGTGAGCGGTTTAGGAAGGCAAAGTCTATTATTGTATAAAGAAGACTGATAGTCACCTTGAACATGTAAACGACAAGATTGCAGTTTTTGTTGTCTAAAAATTGTGTGTGTAAACGTATTTTCACGGCCTTGTTGCAACATTATCTCGCCCTGTACATACACGTAGGTTCAGCTCACAATGCACCATAGGCAGTATGAATTGCAACAGCGTATCCCTCTCTTTCCGTTATACGTTGTGTCTAGCGAAGCACACGCATCCACAATTCAGTTGAATTTAAACCGAGCGAGGATGCAGTCGTTGGCATATTCGTTCTGTGCGAATCGACGATCGAACTTGTGGCGCATGACTAGCGCGTTGCCACATCGCACTCGGTTCCATACGTATATTGTAACTTCCTATGGTGCATTGTGAGCTGAACCTACGTGTATCATGTCGCGTTGTTAATCGTGGCCCAACAGTAAATGATAGTTTAACCGGAGTTACCGATCTAGCTACATGCGTCACCGACAAAATTCGAACCCCGACTCATTAGTACTGTACTATTTATGACCAGCCTCTCTTATCGCTGATTATCGAGCTGTTAAGACCACGATGATACAACTTAGTGATATGCAGGCGGTTCAAAACATACATTGAACAGGCTTCCCAATTCCGTGGTGTTGTGATTACGTTTCCTCTGCACACATTAATTAATCTACGACTGTTTGACCTTGACGTCTATGAACCCTTAATACGATTCTACAGCTCTAATACTACAGCTTTTAGGCATTGGGTTTTCCTGAGAATTTTCATCTGCTAATGTTATGAGCCCAAACACGCTCATAAGGCAGAAATCTCTCCATTAGATCGTTTAGTATTTTCTGAACGATATTTTCGCTGTTTCTATGTCACCGATTATGAATTTGAACAGTGTGTTGCGGGAGATTCAAGGATGAAGCTACTACAGGCGCCAGAAGTAAGCAGAAATACAGAATAACAGAAATTGTCATCCCTTGGTGTGCCATGTCAGGTGAGACACAGGAAAACCATAAAGGTCTGCCAGTAACTGTGTCGAAGTCTTGGCCCTGATTTTATTGAATCTGGATCAGAATATATTCATCAACGCTTATTTGACGATGATGCACACCGTTTTCGTTGCTTGTAGTGCACGAAAAACTTTTCTTACAGAGCGCTGATTTTCGTAATACAGCTGAGGAGGTATCACAGCGTGCTATGTCAAAATCTGTCGCTTGACAGTTGACAGCTGATTTTAATTACAATAATTCGGAAAGTTAATTTTGTATATCAAAGGGCCTGTTGATTCCTTTCAACAGTCTCCTATTTCACTAAACTTAATAACTCCATAACCTCATAACTCACTCTCTGAGGCCAAGTTAAAAGAAGAAGTATTCGATGGACCACAAATGTGCACTGTATTCAAAGATCTGAAATTTCCAAATTTGACTGGTAAACGGGTCGATGGCCGCAGTGGTTAGGCGGCTGGCTATCGTTGTGAGAGGACGCTAGGTGCCGGGGTTCGATTCTCTGGAGAGACGGTGACATTTTTTCAGAGAGTTTAATCCCGGATCGACTTGCCATTCGCTGTTGGGAGCAAAGTGATTAACAGCGCGGCATCATAAAAGGCGATATGATGCTGTCACAAAGCCATTTAAACACAACTTACACACACCAAACTACACCGCAAGAGTTGCAGTGATAGCCAGACAAGTAATACAGCTTACGGAGTCACTGCAACTAAGCAAAAAAAAAAAATGGATCGTCTTGAGAAAACAGCCTGGCTTCTAATTGTTTAAGTTTTGAGTTCGTTTACTTTAGTCAGTTTTTCTACAAATTTAATTTGTTTGCCGAACGCCCTTGAGGGCTGTATGATGTGCAAAATCTGATCGTACAATCTCCTCGTGATGTACATCGGGTAACACTAATGCCGACGGTCCTACCTTTGTTTCATGAAGTTAATGGGGTTGTGAAGTTAAATTGATTTGTTTTTAATTCACATCTTAAGTCAAAACGTTTCAGTGTTAAATAGCTTAGATTATGTTTCTTTCCTTTGAGGTTATGCCGAAACTCTGACGTGCTGGCGATCTTTTGAGCTCGGATTCGGATTCAGTAACCCAAAAGGAAAAAAAAGCACACACCCACACCCAAATAAACTTTTTGCGTGGCTGTGTAATCAACACTAGCTAGGCTATTCACCGACCTGTATTAATTTGCTTGATTAGTTGGTCTCCACTTATTTTGAAACTCTTCAGACCTGTTTTACGAGGGTGATCTGAAATGTTTCCGGAATTGACAAGAAAAACACAGTATTGGTGTGGTTTTTTTATTTTTATTTTTCGATTTTCTCGAAAATCAATACACTTTTTCAAACGGTGCTCCAATCTGAAAACGTTACAAAACTATGGTGTTTTGAGGTCTGGAAAATAATCATCTGTCGCGGCAATGACCTCCTAATTTCAGGCAAATCTCTTTCCTGCCAGTAATTTCTTCTGGTGAATAGGGCAGATGACAGACTCACTCGTAGCGCAACTCATTCAATTTGGACACGACGATGTGGGATGAATGAGCACTCTCCCCCAATCATTGTCGTGGCGGAAAAGCACTTTTTTCCGCTGCAGATGTGGCCTTTTTTTCTTCAATACTGCATCGAATCGGGTCAATAAATCGGAGTAGTATTGCCCCGTGATTGTCCTTCCCTTCTGCAGATAGTCCATGAGGATAACACCTTGTGGATCCTGAAAAAATGGTCGCCATGACGTTTTTGGGCCGGTGGAACGGTCTTTGTTGTCTTCGGAGCTGATTCGCCCGGAAAAGTCCACTGCTTCGACTGCTCCTTGGTCTCCGGTATGAGTTGGTGGATCAAGTTTCATTCACGGTTATAAAAGTATTTAAATCTATATTTTTCACACAATTTATTCCAGAAATTTTAACCTATCTTCTACTTCTTTTACAGCAAATAAAACAACGTACAAAGCATATAAATTTAACATCAGTATACAACATAACATTAATAAACTCATATTCTTCTACTTTTTTCATGCTATATATTTTTTTTGGTATAGTGAACGTTAGATCTAGCCACGATGTCTAGCCGTATGATATAATACTTGAGCTCTAATGTTATTTATTAGCGTAATAATTTTTTTTTTATTTGCAGGTCCCATTAGCGGAATTATTACTCATTTGTGAGATCCGGAGAGGGCAGTTTCTGTCATTTAGAAGGGAAGCAAGTGGACATTCCGGTAAGTTACTGTTTTTATTCGCTCGATGTTAAGTTCGTTTTATTTTTCTAATTAAAGTCGTGCACGCAGTTACTACGTCTATAATATAATAGTGATTCGTTTAACTTACTACGGCCTGTATGTGACGTAAATATTTTAGGTATAATTTCATGAAAAACTTAGTAGAGAAGTACAATCTTGGTTTAGGGTGATTACGAATTTTATTACTTAATAGGAAGGTTTCAAAATCCAATTCTGTTATAAAAACGTTTCATTCTTTTATAGTCTATTACTGTTATAATTTATAGTTATCTAAAAGAAGTTTAACCCTTAAGTAGTATGGCAGGATCAATTTTGACCCTGTAGTATTTTAATTTGTGATTACGCTATCTCTATATAGGTGGCTTTAGTTGCGCTTTTGTGTATTCTATAGTTAGGTATGCAGCTATTAACACATTAAATTGCATAAGGCTGCGTTGCGCATTTCTCGAGTAAACAACGCTTTAAGGTCAAAATTGACCCTGCCATACTGTTAGTGTAGCAAAACGTTTTGTGTGGAAATTTTAAAATGGCCTTTGCTAGTGTCAGTAGAAAACCCCTAACACAGACTGAACTTGAAGAAGTTGCTAAAGATATATTGAACAATGGACTAGAGAGTGACAGTGAGTTTTCAGATCGTCTTAGTGAACACAGTGACCACGATACTGAATTAGAGGTTGGAATTTATACGAATCTAACGAATCTAGTGACGAGAGTGATAAAAATCAAAGTTTAGAAGAAAGTGAGGATCAAACACACATTGCCAAATATTATTATGGGAAATTCAAATGGGCAGCTACACCACCTGTTCCTAGTAGAACACGTGCTAGCAATATTGTGAGTCATCTACCGGGTGTTATTGGAGAAGCCCGTCTCAAAATACCATCTACACCGTTACTAGCTTTGGGAATGCTTTATTGACGAAGGCATTCTTGCAATTTTGATAGAAAAAACCAACGAACGCATCACGGAAATGTCTGTAAGATATAATCTAAGTAATAATTCTTGCCAATTTATTAATCATGTCGATATAATTGAAATGAAGTCATTTCTTGGGCTTATGTATTTGGCTGGTGTGTTCAAATCGAACCATGAAGACTTGAAATCACTATTTGCAAGAGATGGAACAGGACGAGTCCTTTTTCGGGCTACTATGTATTTGCAACGTTTCAATTTTTTGCTTTGTATCTTACGGTTTGATGACAAGGCAACCAGATCAGAAAGAATCAGTAACGGTGACAAACTTGCGGCCATATCCGAAATATATGACCTTTTTATAATAAATTGCCAATCTAATTATAGTTGTGGCGAATATCTGACTATAGACGAAATGCTTATAGCATTTCGGGGCAGATGTCAGTTCAGAATGTATCTCATGGATAAACCTGATAAATACGGCCTAAAGATGCAATCTCTTTGTGATGCTAGGACGCAGTATCTGTTAAATGGCTTTATCTATACTGGAAAAAATCAAAACGTCAATAATCCCCGAAAACTAGCTATTCCCACAAGGGATGTTCTGGCTCTCATTCCGCCAGTAGCCAATTCAAACAGGAATATCACAGCAGACAATTGGTACACGTCTCTGGAGCTAGTAACCGAACTGCAAAAACACAATCCCACATTCGTTAGTACTGTAAGGTAAAACAAACGAGAATTTCCTTCAGAATTTCTTCCTCACAAACAACGAGCAGATAAGTCATCTATATTCGGATTCACCAAAGATATTACTCTTGTCTCATACGTACCAAAATAAAAATCGGACCGTTTTGTCTTCTATGTACCATACTGACACTATTTCCAATGATACTAATAAGCCTGAAATTATTGAATTTTAGAATTCAACAAAAGGTGGTGTAGACGCACTTGATCAGAAGTGTTCAAATTATAAGGTTGGAAGACGAACAAGACGTTGGCCTCAAGCCATATGGTTCCGCATTATGGATATCGCAGGAGTAAATTCCAATGTAATTTTTAATGCTATTTCCCAAAACGAAACCATGGAGAGGAGACAATTTCTGACGTCTCTAGGACGTGACCTTATCCAAGGCCAAAGGCGTCGAGTTCATGAAACATTTTTACAAAGAGAACTACGGAGTGTGATTTGCAAGATTGGTAATGTTGTAGAACCTGCACAAGAACAGCAACCTGATGAGGTTAGAAGGGTACGGGGTATAAAAAGGGGACGATGTCATGTCTGCCCATATTCCCAAAAAACGGACAGCCTTTTGTGCACTAATTGTAACCGCCACATCTGCAAAAATCATAGCACAACGATCACCAGGTGCCAAATTTGTCTAGAGAAGTATGGCCAAAAAAGATATTGGACAGTTTTTTTATTTGCGAAGTAATATTTTTTATTTTACAGAGAGTCACAGGCGGATCTGTCCTAAAACCAAAATTGGCGTCGAAGAGGAAGAAAATTTTTTTTTTAAATTAGATATTTTATGAATACACTGTTGATTTTGACAGATTTTCAAATAAAACTTATATTAATGTATGTATTTCACTTTTTGTGCTTTTAAAACATATCCACAAGCATATATTTACTGTGTTCAAGGTTAAAAATATTTAAAAGAAAAAAATATCGCATAAACAATTAAGGGTCAACTTTGACCCTGCCATACCTTTAGTGCTAGAAATTTAAGCCATACTACTTAAGGGTTAAGAACAGAATTGATATGCGTGTCTGACTTTTTCATCTTACAAGCAAAATATTTAATAGTATAGCAAACAGAAGTTATTTATTTTTAAATTAGTTTTATGTCAAGTTAAAATAGAATTATTCAAATACGACGTAGTAGTAGAAGCTTGTTTTCTTTTTCGTATGGAGTTGGTGTAATTGGTTTTGTTGGGGAGTTTTGTTTTCGTTTTGAGCTAATTTAGAATTAAATTATTAAATTCGATGGAAAACTTTTAGTTTAACTTTATTATTAGATGTACATATAGGTGATCTTCTCACAATTAGTGTAGTGTATCACTAAGTATTGAATCTCTAATAAATGACTAATTTACCCTTGAGAGGTTCAGTTACATACGCTCAGTAATAATAAACAAACATATCTATAATTCACAATCTCCTATTTCTAAACACAAAAGTTATTTACGATTTGAGAACAAACATAATATAGTGCGGGGACTACAGCAATACAAGAGTTACAAAAGACTGATTCTTATAATACACGTAACCATTTCTGTATGTACACACACACATACACATATTATCCAGGATTCTTACATTAACCTTCCACGAAAACCACAAGGTAAAGTAAAAGTAAACATCATTCTCCATGCCGAGATTCAAATCATCTTCAAACACTAATTTATGTATTTACTTAGCTATAAGGAAACACGACTATTTACAATGCACGATATCAGTGCGCCAGTAAATAACTTTCTTCTTTACCTAACTCGTAAAGTAGATAGAGAGCCTAGCTCTAACGAGTAAGTTGATCTGAAAACGTTTTCATATGCGCATAAAATCTATACTTCGTTACGATAAAATCGTCTATGCAGAATGCGCCTTTCAAAAACGAGGGAAAAATTGCAAGGAGATAAATGGTGATTAACTAGAGTATGTGCAAGTAACAATTATTGTACTGGAATAATTTAAATTAATGAATTTAATACATAACCATGTTGATGTAGAAAAGGCTGTAGATTTTAGAAAGTCTCTAGTCTTTAGAAAAAATTTAGATTAATGCGGAAGGTGCACACAGTAATTTAATGCGAACTATAGGAGACTACAAATGAGATATTGGTTGTTATGCACAATAGAAAATGACAGTAATGGTCTTCTGATACACATTATGATTATGACATAACATTTAAAAACATATTATCTTTTAAATTCTTAAAAATCTATTACAAAAAAGAATAATTTTGCAACGTGAAATAAGAGATAGTAGAGCTTAATTGCTCTAAAAACCTTTGCGCTTTAAAGTCTTGCAGTTGAACTTGGATTCCATAAGAATTGACTGGATTTCTTCTGATATTATTTGTTTCAAAAGTTTTCATTTTATGGAGAAGAAAATCCATGCTTTTTCACAAAGAAATAATGGATTACAATAGTACTACTTAGTACTACTTAGTTATTTATTTAATAGATTGTCCCAGGTGGCCACTTTGTCCACTTTTTTCCCCTAACCATAACAGCTCCAAGTAGTCCCTCTAATTGTGCCACAGTTGCTTCCTCTCTTTCACATATCTATTTTTAATTAACGCATCTGCAAATTTTAAAAATGTTACTCTTGAATAAAAGGCTCTACAATATCAGACATGAGCTGTTAAAGGTATTGTGACTTAGAAGGAAACACAGGCAAGTGGTGGTGACCGATTTAAATGAAATTTGTTGGGTTTGTAGACTGATGCAGAGAACAACGGTAACTTCCATAGATGCTAAATCGTCCGTTTTCGGAGGGGTCGGGCGACCTAAAGCCAACGCTACCCTATTTGTTATTTGCTTTAATATCTCCAAAACTATAAGACTTATATATCAAAAAAAAGTTAAGACAAATATATAACTGTTTTATGAGTACTAAAAGATAGCGACAATAGTTAAAAAAAAAATTAGGGTGTGGGGGTTGTTTCTGGAAAACAAGAACTATGACAGGCAAACTATTGTCGCTATCTTTTAGTAGGTATTTATAAAACAATTATATATTTGTCTTAATTTTTTTTGGATATATCTTATAGTTTTGGAGATTTAGGGCGCTCCATCCCCCGAAAACGGGCGATTTAGCATCAGTCTACAAACCCACCAAATTTCATTTAAATCGGTCACCACCACTTGCTTGTGTTTCCTTGTTAGTCGTTTTTGAGTTTTCCTTGAGATTGAAATTGAAATATAATTTTTCAAATATACAAATGGGTAAGAAAATTCCATAAAATGTTACGGGTGATTCTATTAAATTGAAACTTTATGCAGATATTGCACAATATAGGGCTATGCGATGACTCATCAATCGCCAGCGGACACGGGCCCCCTTGTAAGCTGTTTTCAGAACCAGGTCAAAACAAGGTAAGCAGTTTTCAACACCAGGTTAATACCAGCTAAGCTGTTTCTGAAAACAGCTACGAAAAGGGCGCTTATACAGCATGTCCACATCGTGTGGTTGACTTCGTACGCATACAGTGTATACTCTAAGAAAAAAGAAATGGGACAATTATTACAATACATATCGGTATTGTAATTGTGCCATTTCTTTTTTCTTTGAGTGTACCTACTATTGGATTAGAGTCGTAAAAATTTTTGTGTTTACCGATAATTGTAGAAGGTGGTATTAATTTTTTCCTTATTCCGGGTTTAAAGATACCAATTTTGAAAACTCTTAAAATGCAAGAATGTCTACGAGGGAGCGTTTTTATATTCGCGGAATGGGGGATAAGGGGTGAAAATAAAAAAACCAAATTATTTTCTTTTTCAATATATATTCACCTGCAAGACCGATACATTTTTCACATCTTTCAATTTAATCTATTTATACCCTCATAAAAAAATGATTTCTCTTTATCTGCAAAATACGCCGAAACTGCCTCCTTGACTTCATCATCGGCAGTAAATTTTTTACCCTGCAGCTCTTTTTTCATTTTCGGAAACAGGTAATAATCACTCCTGGCTAGGTCTGGGCTGTAGGGTGGGTGATTCACAATTTAGAAGCCCACCTTATGCAGGGCAGCTAACGCAACGCGGCTCTTGTAGACGGGCGCGTTGTCGTGCAAAAGCAGCACACCTTTCGTCAATTTTCCCCGTCTTTTCTCTTTAATGGCTTCTTTTAGTCGCTCTAATATTGAAGCGTAATATTGTCCGGTTATAGAAACACCTTTATCTTTATAATCAATCAACAATATTCTTTCCGAGTCCCAAAATACCGTTGCCACGAGTTTCCCAGCTGATTGTGACACTTTAAATTTCTTGGGAGGTGCTGTGCCCTTTTTATGCCACTGCATGGAGTCTTGTTTGGACTCAGGTTCATAATGATGAACCCAAGTTTCGTCTCCAGTAACAATCCGACTCAATACACCATCCTTGTCTTCATTACAGAGGTCCAAAAATGCACGCGAACACTCTACACGCTGTTGTTTTTGCGGCGGCATGAGCATTCTAGGCACCCATCTTGCGCTGACCTTAGACATGCCGAGATGATCGTGTAGGATTTTAAAAATTGTTGTATCGGATACTCCAACCATTTCTGCGAGTTGTTTCTTCTTTAGTCGAGCATCTTCGAATACAATTTTTTCAACTTTTTGGATAGGTGGTGGATAAGTGGTCACCTCAATGCTCCTGCCCGGCCTCGGGTCGTCTTCAAGGGATTCCCTTCCTTGTTTAAATAAACTATGCCACTTGTACACCATGGTTTTTCCTGGACAAGAGTCGCCGTAAACCAATGACATCTCATTCATTATGGTCGCGACTGATTTTCCTTGCCTGGTAAGGAACTTTATAACGGCACGATATTCGATTTTTTCCATATTTCACTTTTCACTCCTGATTATGTTACTTGGTTGACGATAGCTCAAAGACTAACTGTCTAATAACAATGAAACTTCGTATTTATACTAATTATGAGTCGCTGCACAGGCCACGCCCCCAATGCGCCTAATCACCCCCCTACAACCCGCTCATTCCGCGAATATAGAAACGCTCCCTCGTACCAATACCATGCCAGAAAAGGTAAAAATTGTGACACATATTGAAGGTGTTTGGAACAGACCGGAACAATTTTGCAGTAGAATTTCAAAATCCAACTATTTGAAGAACTTAGAACAAAGAGTAAGAAGAAGAAAAGAGGAAATCGTGCTGCAACTGAAGTGTTTAAAGAAAACCTGTGCTTGGCAATTGAAAAAATCTTTCCACTAGTGGGACAAATTTATCGCTTAAACTCAGCTTTCTAGAAGTAGTTATTAATTGCACCACGTTTAGTAACTTCCAAGGAGTGATCCCGAATGGCATGCTGAGAATTCTGAATGAATAAAATTAATGAAAACTCAACTATCCTACGTTCGATTTACGCTAGATGGAAGTGTTAATAATCAAAACACTAGAATAAAGCGGCCACAGAAAGTGAACATGCGGATAGAAGTAGATGAAAATTATATTATTTGCCTTTTTTTGAGAGAAGCGTCATTATAATAAATAGTCAAAAAGATTTTCAATTATTAATTTGCTCTTAATCCAATAAATGACAGAGTTTTGAACCACTCACTTCTCCCATGAATGGATTGGGTAGTTTGGACATCTAAAACTACGAGTTAGACGTTCAGATTTATCTCTCTCGAATTTTTTGTTGTTGGAATTATCTAGTTAGTAAAATTTTGGATCACATCTTTAAATTTTTTCTAGCTCTTTAGCGTTGTTACTTCTGCTTCTTTTTAATGGAATTCTATCTTTTCATATTAGTAATTTATTAAAAAATCAGGTAACAAAATGCAGTGGTAGTGACCAGTGTTAAAATTTACTACTCTAAAAAAGAAATCACGACGTAGAGATGTCTCCAACAGTAGTCGGTGGTCATGTTTGTATTCCATCTACCCTGGTAACTTTGCTTTCTTTAATGTCCTGATGGAACCTTTCTTCTTACTTTATTTCGGTGTGAGCACGCAAAAACTGAATTTTAATGCTCATATTGCAGCCTAAATCGCAAAGGTTTTGCAGCATGTCTTCATAATCATAATTTAGACTTTCAACGATTTTCTCTAAAAGCAACTTTAGATTCTCATAAGTTTTTTTTAGGTGGACTGAACGAGCAACTGGCACGAATGAATACTTATCGTCATTAAACAAGAGACAGACTTTAAATCAATTTTAGATTAGTCTATAACCAAGCTTGATTCGTTTGGAACATACAATGGAGCTCCTAAACCAGCAATATAATATATCAATATACTAGAAGACCTTCTTGTAGAAATTATTGTATAAACACATTTTCACGATTTCTGTATCAGAAAAATTATGTGCTTGGAGCACACAAGTTCTTCTTTAGCAGTCTAGAGTCCAGAATTTCAACAGCAACTTTGTAAATCGTGGCTGAAACTATAATTATGTATAAATTTACGTACATCTTGGCAACACGTTACCACATCGTGAAAAACTCGAAACGCATTGTAGACGAAAGTCGACAGACCGAATTAAAACAGCAAAAAACAATAATGTAGTTTATTTATATATGACTCCATGTAATTGTATCTTTTTCGAGATACTGTAGTGCCACCGTTAAATTAATGATTTCATATTAAAATTCCATTGATATAGCCGACATTTAATAATTAGTTTTTCTCCGAATTTTATTTCAATTATATTCCATCTCCTTCTATTATTCCCAATTACTTGCTACAACAACATCGAATATGGGAAAAAAACTAAGCGACTGCGAGAGTAGTATAGATGAAGTAATCATTCAGAGAGAGTTAAAAAATATGATACAATATACAATTAATGTCTAAATTTATTATTCATTCGATGTTGGATAACAATAATGAAATAAAAACGTATGCATACATACCAGGTGTCCAGACTAAGATGTAACGGTCCATAGCCGACTTATTATTATTAATCTTTTGAAAAAATGTTTCAAATAAATGTTGCCTCGAATCAAATTCTACATATTTTAAAATTAGTATCAGTAATGGCGGACTTCCGGTTCTACTGGAAGTAGATACTAACTTTATTATTTTAAATGGAACATCCTATATATTATTGCACTTTTTGATTTCTTATTAAACTTAAAGGGCACTTTGTTCAGCTTACATTGAGTCTAAGTGGTACCGTTTTCAGTTTTCGCTTAATCATGAAAGAGGACACGTCTTTTATTAGAAAATTGTTGCATTTATGTTGCAGGGTGATTAAATCGGGATCTGTAATTTATTAAGTTATATTATTAAGTCTATTTCCAAAGGTTTTGGAGATATTTCCGATTTTTCAGTTTTTCACCATCACTACGTATTGCGAAACCTTTCCCACCAGGCTTGGAACTGATAGCAATAATACTGGCATGCTTAAAAAGTCGCCATCAAAACACAATAGAACCACTAGAAACAAACAAAACTCGAAAAAACATGTAGAATTTACTAAGGTGTGTTTTGAAACATTGGAGATAAACCTAGCACGGAAAGTGTCCTACACAACTGAAATCGCTGTTGCAAACAGTTTTGAACATTTCTGACCATTTCTGGCGTGATTTCTTGAAACGCTCACCCGAAGTCTGCCATTACTGATACTAATTTTAATGTAGAACTTGATTCGAGGCAACATTTATTTGAAACATTTTTTCAAACAGTTAATAATAAGTCGGTTATGGACCGTTACATCTTAGACTGGACAACCTGTATATACCTATATCGATACATAATAATACGAAGGCGACCTGAAATGTTTCCGGAATCGACAAGAGGTGGCGCACGAAGGTTGAAGTGAATTCATTGGTCGGTAAGGGCAACCGTTTTTATAGCAAAATGTCAAAAATTCAGATATCTACTGTCAAGAGTTGTTGTTTAAATGTATGTGTCCACCTGAGAGAAAATCTCGAGAGAAAGTCTCGATATCAGTCTCAGGACATTGTCCACTTGAGATTGCTTTCGCTCTCGAGACAGATTCGAGAGACTCCACAGCCACAATAGTCTCGAGACCTGGAATATTTCATTTCCACCTGAGAGTCTGTTAAAGTCTGTGCGTTGAGTGTTGTCGATACTACTTGTGTGATTGTTTGGAAATTTTCTATGGTGGAATGGATTCGCGACAAGCCTTTGCTGTAATAATAGCCTACAAAATTGCCAAACAGCGGAAAATGAAAAAAAGGGAGTGAGGAAATGGGTGGGTCGATGGAATGAATTCGGAGCTTGTTTTACACTCGTAGAGGAATTGCGATTGGAAGATGCACATTTGAACTGCTTCTAGATTTAGTGAAACACCAGATCGTCAAGCAAGATACAAAATTTCGTGATGCAGTTCCTGTTCATGACAGGTTAATGGTAACCCTTCGTTTTCTGGCTTCAGGTACATGGGTCTGTAAGTTATAAATTTTCCGCTGGCCTTCGTTTCCGTCACAATTGTCAAATTTTGTAGCGATTTCCTCAAACTTTTCCATTTTCTTGTCGCGATTCCGATACAATTTATGTTTCACGTTCCACAGGAACTCTTCTGCCTCATACAGATGAATCAAATCGATCACCTCATCATCAGGCCACTCTCTTTTTGCACTCTCTTTATTTTTCTTATTAGCACTCATTTTGATGAAAATAACCCAGAATAAACATATAAACAAATACACCACCCCCACGCAGGTCTCCAATACTGGAGGAATCTTTCAACACGGACTGAAGACTGGAGACCTAGTCGCGAGAGCTGGAATGTGCGTGTCCACTTGTGATTGGAGCATTCTCGGATAGATCTCGACACTTGTCTCCGACATACTGCTCTCAGGGCCATGTCCATCTGCGAGTTGAGTCTCATAACTACTCTCGAGACTGTTTTGTCTCAGGTGGGCACCTACCTTAAGTGTGTGTTTTGTGTAGCAAGTCAGGCGATTTCGCTGGGAAAACGACCAAGTACAAGTGACGAACCACGCAGTGGACGCCCAAAAACCGCTACCAACGATGAAATGGTTGACAAGATTCATGATGTCGTGTTAGGCGATCGACGAGTGAAGCTGAAAGAGATAGCAGAGACAACAGGCATCTCAGGGGAACGCGTTGGCCATACCCTATACGAAATTTTGGGCATGAAAACGCTTTCGGCGCGATGTGTACCGCGTTTGTTCACACCGGAGCAAAAACGAAATCGGGTGAGATCGTTCCGGAGGAGTGTCGGGCCAGGATTCAACGCAATCCAAGGGATTTCTTCATGCGTTTCGTAACCGTGGATGAGACTTGGATCCACCACTACATACCGGGGACCAAGGAATAGTCGAAGTAGTGGACTTTTCCGGGCGAATCAGCTCTGAAAAAAGCAAAGACCGTTCCGTCGGCCGAAGAGGTTATGACAGCCATTTTTTGGGATTCCCAAGATGTGATCCTCATCGACTATCTGCAGAAGGGAAGACTGATCACGAGGGAATACTACAGCGATTTATTGACCCGATTCTATACAGTATTGAAGGAGAAACGGCCTCGTTTGCAGCGGAAAAAACGCGACTTGTTCCTAATCCAAATCAGAAAAAATCGCTGGTAGGAAAGAGATTTGCCTCAAATGAGGAGATCATCGCCGCTATAGATGATTATTTTACAGATTCCGGAAACATTTCAGGTCGCCCTCGTATGAATTATCTATACGAATCAATCAATTCAATCCTAGAAAACGTAGTAAATGCACGTGGATACAAAGAGGATTGAAGTAAAAAGATTCTATAAAATAATATTATGGATAGAAAGTGGAATTTTGTAATAAACACAAAATTGGATTTGATATTCGCGTATAAAATAGATTTTTATATTTCGTTTTTTCTATTTCTCCTCTTAAATTTGCACGTTCAACTAAAAATAAGATTTACTAGATGAAGCTGGTAGAAAGTTCGATTCCAGAATTCTTCCGGTTTCTAGGGAGCTTTAATAATCTTGTTTTTAGAACCAAACGTTACAGAATTCTTCATTCTTAAAACGTAATAAGAAGTTTAATTCTAATTAAAATAGGGGGAAGGTGAAAACAAAAATTTATTACGGAATGTTGCGCATTCAACAACAATGAAGCATAAATAATAACAATAATAAAATAAAACGTATTATTAACGCTGACAACTTTTGATATAAATTATCGTACGCGGTCGTTTAATTATTTTCAATTCCTGTGGACGTTGCGCAACGGTGAATTAACGTTTTGTTTCGCATTTTCCTCCCTATTTCCCCCTCGGTACACCTAGCCACATCTTCGTTCCCATTCTTTTCCTTATTTAATTACTTTTATTGTAATCTCTTAGATCTTATTACTTACCGGCGAGCCATTGTATTATAATTAAGATTTAGAGATTATGTCGGTTGCGTTTTAGTACCCGGTTAAACGGAGGAAAAGAAGAAAGAGAAAAAAAAACGACTACAACGTGGAAAGAAAACGGGAATGAATGACTTTCCCAACTCTAACTCCAATTAGTGTCTAAATATTAATAGGTTTTCAAGTTGATCCTTAAGTTCGCGTAGGTAGCCTAGCTGGTGTGCAAGGTGATTATTTTGTATAAGTGTATCTCCTCTTAATATTCCCAAAACGTGTTTAACATGACATCCTAGATTAATAATATTGTAATTATAGGGTTTAATCTTGCATCTTGGCGAAGGAAAATATTCGTATACTTTCAATTTTTAGAAAAGCGTTGCACTTCAATGAAGAAAAAATTGTGTTACTATAATTACTTTTATTATTGTATAAGAAATATCGAATACAACAGAAAAGTAAAGTTAATAAAAGAAAGTGAAAGCTCATCATCGATACCCTGTCATTAAATCATTCGTCACGAGAAAGAATTATAAATATCCATGACTTACATAGTTAAGGTATTCATAATAAAATTACAGCTTAATAATGTGTCTGGAAAGTTGTAAAGTACTACTTACCATTGAAGTAAAGTACACTTCTTATCGCAGCGAACATTAATTTCTAGAATCTTATAAATATTTATGAGTTTGAAAAGTTGCCCAATTCACGTTTCGGTATTTGATATTGAGGATAATTATTTCCGCTTAAAAGATTATCAAAACTGGCACGGAAATTATATAAATAAAAATAATGTCGTGTAGTGTTCCGATTTGTATGATACTTAGTTATTAAACAATAAAATTTATACGGTTTTCCTTTAATAATAAAATCTTTATTTTCGATATTTTGCCACAATTCTGTGACTTCTTTAGGAAATATTTTAACTCTACAAGCAATAGCAATATATTAAATTGTATTCCTATTATGTTTTAAAGATTACAATATATTGTAGTGTTATATTACATTTTATTCAATTTTTACAATTCCGATTGTCACTTGACAGATGATCATCCAGCTGTAGGTAATCTAAAAAGATAGAAAAGCACTAAATTAATTTAATATTCATGAAACTATAACCAATTATCTGATCTGTGTATTCCTTTAATTCAATTTAATTCTATTTTATAAAATATGTAACATTAACATGATTGCACACATGCGAGGTATTTGTTTAGAATTCATTAAATTAAATCCAATTCAGCACTATCCAATGATAGAGGATGCCCAACTCTTGAAGTTGGCACCATCTGGATTTTCTTCGCATATGTGCGAGTCGATGTCATGGTTTGGCTCAGTAGCCATCTGACGCAGAAGGGGGGTGTTGCTCAGCAGAGATCTTATGTTAAGTCCAGCCAACGACAAAGACAGAAAGATGTTAAATACACCACAATATTATCAATCATATTTTATAAGGTAATTAATTAATTTTATATCATTTATTTTGTACACAAACACACATAAATATTATAACAAAAGCACACAATTAAATTACACTCATACATGAAGAAAAATCAGGCAGTTAGGGGATTTTAAGAAGAAAAAGTAGGTGATAATTAAAATCTACAACTTTTCGGTAACCCTGTATACAACAAATTTTCGACCGGACGTGCATAAATTAATCCATCAACGATCGTTGATTGCCGTGATTGACAGATGACTATCGAAAGGTATTTCTGAAGAAATTTAGAGACAATTGCGAATCACCTATAAAAAGCCGTGGAGAGCAACAAACTTCCGCTTTTTGCATTGATCGTCGTACATTTATTACATTTATTTTAATTAAACAAATAAAAAATTTTAAAGTTAATTTTCTAACTAAAAGTTGGACAAAATTTCAAAAACTACCAAATAAGGTCTTTATAAATAATAATTTAGTTGTGGTGATTGCCACGCCATTCTTCACAGTGTAAACAAATTTTTATAGGTTATCATTGAAGAAAATAAAATTATTTTTTTTTTGTAAAACATCTTTCTGTCTTGTAAATTTTTTTTTTAACTTGGGTATTTTGTAACGTACGATAAGCTCTCGTATTCTGTTCTCTACACCTGCTGTAGAGCCAAGAATTCACGAACCCCTGAGATTAATTTTTTTTAACCCCAAATTTTAATTTAAAGAGTAAAACTCAAATTTTCTTGATTTTATTATAAAATCAAATTTCACATTACAATATATTGCTAAGTTGATTATCATCTGTTTTAAAATTCACACTATTTTTAGTAATATTTATATAAAACATTTCAAGAAATAACCCATTCCTTATCTAAAATTTCAGTATTTTCGAAAGCAAAAGTATGATTTAATTCTAATGCATGATTAGACAACACACAAGAACACTTACCAGTTCTAATTTCGCTTTTATGTTGACTAATCCTATGCTTTAACCATTGTGAGGTTTGTCCCACATATGAGCCTAACAATCGCTACAAGGAATTTCGTAGATTAAACCATTTATCATTAATAATTCATATTTTGTGTTTAATGAAAAAAAAATATAAGCAAATTTTTGGTACACCGATGGGGTCTCCTATAAGTCCAATTCTGGCTCAAATAGTCATGGATCACTTACTGGATAATGTCATAATTAATTTACCGTTTAATTTACCTTTTATTTTTAAGTACATCGATGATATAATTTGTTCCATACCTAGAAATATTACAGATAGGATCCTTGCTATATTTAATGCATTTAATCTACACTTACAATTTATCATTGAAATTGAAAAGGATAATTGCATACCGTTTTTAGACACAAAGCTAATTAGAACTTGCAACAACGTCAATCTTAAAATTTAATACAGTGATTGCCATAAAAAATAGAGTAACTCATATCAGTAATGAGCAATATTCCTAGAAACTAATTTAAATAAACTATTTAATATATTTGTTAATAACGAATACCCTAAATCTCTATTAAGGAAGTTAATTTATAATTCAAACCCTTATTATGTCCCCCGGAGAAGAATCTACAGTTTCATTAAAGTATAAAAAATTACCTTTTATACCAAATTTAACACATAAAATAATATCATTTTTTAAATTTTATAATGATTTAGCTAGTGCTAAATATAATGTAATTAAAATTAATAACGTATTCTCTAGAATCAAAGATAAAACCCCGGTAAATTTTCAAAATGATTTAATCTACAAAATTCCTTGTAGCGATTGTTTAGGCTCATATGTGGGACAAACTTCACAATAGTTGAAGCATAGAGCGCGACCGAGTTAATCTGGCCCGCGGAAAATATGCGAACTAACTTGCCAACCTCTTACCTTGCACCACCGCTAACCATCACTTTGAATGTTTGACAGCTGGGTACAGTCTTGTTCTAGGTTGTTTTCTTTAGATTGTGAGAATTATCTCACATAAGATTATATCACATTTAAATTTTGGCGCGCTGAGTTTTTGTTTGGGAATGTACATGACAAATCGATGGTGCTGCTTGAGGGGTCATGTTCACTTGGTTGCACTCTAGGATTAGTCACCGGGTGGGCACTAGATATGAAAAGTTGAACCTATGACATATAGTTCGGGATGAAATTCACGGAGGGCGTCTCTAGTAAAAATCAGTCAAACCCTGCCCTATCGACGGTCAGAATGTAAACATGTAAACCACGTGGGAAAAAGTTTGCTTTTGTGCATATTGCGAGGGTTATGTTTACGTGTTGTAGTAAATTAATTTTGTGCTTTATTATAAACCTAACGTTTTTATTTTTAGTTCAGTGGTGTTAATATAAGTATTTTATTTTAGGTGTGTGGTGTAGTATTAGTGTTCATTATATCTTTTATAAATGTAGTTTTAAACTTAACAGTGTGTATATTAGGTTATGGTTAGTCTATAGTCTCCAGCTTTTCAATGGTAAAAAGCCTTGCGCAACACATCAGACGAAATTTTTTGCAAAGTTGTAGAAATAACTATTAAAAATCTAGAAAGAAATAATATTATACCTTGTTTTTTTACATGTTGTTAATTTTGTTTATTCTATTAAATTTTTTAAATTAAATAAAAACAATGTTAGTTAACTATAGCCTTTTTAAAAGAATTTGTTTTAAAATATTTTGCCTTTAAAATTTATAATCGTTCAAGGCCATTGAGACTAAAGCTGGCGTAGCCCTAATAACTGCTACTTTTCGAAGACTTAATGAATTTTTTCTTGCAAAAGCAGCAGTTTTAAAAAACGCGTTTTTCCAGTGATGAACGGCGACAATGCATATCTACCTTATCCATGAGTGTTTAGTTTAGTGTACACTGCATGTAGCGCCCCGCATGTTTTTCGCTCGAACTACATGGTCTAAAATGAGCGCACATTTTTATCGTTGAGTTTCCTATCCTTTAGTAAATTGTGGGATTAGTCAACATCAAAGCGAAATTAGAACTGGTAAGCGTTGTTGTGCGTTGGCTAATCATGCATTACAAAATGGAAAGTATCTTTGATATTATAATTTTAGATATCGACAAAATATTGAATAGGTTTGAAATATTAGCAAGAAATTTACGAAAATATTGTAGGTTGTAAAACATTTATCAGAGCTTATTATAGGCACGAAGTGGAACTTCAGGTTTATGAATTTTGGTAAGCAATACAATTTCGGAATAGCCGAATTATATATGCTAAGTTCCCTTTTTCTTTTATTATGCGAAGGAGATCGTTAAAGTTACCAAAAACGATTTTTAGCAATATTTCGTTTTAAGCATTTATAAGTATTCGGGTCTTCCAGCATATTGTTAATTTTTTCGATGTATTCATTCTATCCATCGCTAAGTGCAACACCGGGGTTGTCAGCTTGTGATTGCAAACTCTTAGGGTTTGTATTTCAAGAATTGTTTGGTTTTGTTTTATAGTGTAGTAAAATTGTGAAAAGGTAAACGTTGCGTGTTTTTGGTTTGGTAATGTCCGTTTTTGTGATAACATTTTGGTTACGCCTAGCCCATGTCTCATTCTGTTGATTCATCGGGAATAAAATTTATTGTTTTCCACATCAGCCAGAAATTACTACTTTAAGATCTATAAAAAGACAAGATAATAAAACTTAGGACCCATTTGTCAGAGTTTCTAGAGATATCTATCATAAATGTCTCTTGTTCTGTTTTTGTCAGTAACAATTTATAAATTAACCAAAAAAACAACGTATGTTGTTACAGATCCCTTAATTTGTTGAATTTTTTAATATGTAATGTAATTTAGCTAAATTAATTTTTTTGTAAGCTGGTTAATGAGTACTGAAATTGTTCAATGACATTTACCCGAACTCGATATTGTCTCGTTTCCGAAATTTGATAAAAATGTATTTTTGAGAGGTACCTTAAGAGCCCTCATTAACCCCTATAAAACTAAAAACGGGACGCTAAAAAAAGTCTGACTGAAGGTCAAATATGCATTTCAAGTTGGTCTAAACATGTATTATAAATTTTATCAAAAATTGAAATGGGAAAGAACCAAAGTCACACGGGTTTTTTTGATTATTGAGCAAACTATTGTAATCCCTTAAAACATAATAGGAATACAATTTAATATCTTGCTATTGCTTGTACTTTAGTTTCCTTGATTAATTAAAAATTTTTATGTAGTTTGACATTTTAAAAGAAATTCTGACAACATTGACAAAATTTTGAATTACTTCAAACTAGATGTTAATCTAAATTCTTTTTGTAAGTTTTTATAAACAGTTTTACAGTTGTATAATTTATACAATATAGTTTATACTCGTAGAATTAACATATTTCCTGAAGAAGTCACAGAATTGTTGACGAAATATTGAAAGAATATAAAGATTTTTATTATTAAAAGGACCGAAAAAACCCGTACAAATTTTATTGTTTAACAAAAGAAAAGACCGTCAAAAAACAACATCAATAATACTTGATTATATTATTATGAAATCTTAACTTAACAGTTGTCAAAGATGCCTGCTCGTTTGTAAATTACATTAGTTTAAAGTAATTCTTTCGCCAATAAATCACAGAACTGAACAAGGAACATTATCGAGCGGTGATTTTTTACAATTGGAAGCGTGGCTTAAGCCGTAAAGAGGAAATCAATCGAGTGTTAGATATGGAAAAGGCATCTGGCACTGTTTGTCACGAAGGATGGTGCTTTCGGGGATCAAGCCGGCTATGGTCTGGATTGTACGCTCTTACCTCACCAACCGGTCGTTCTCAGTTAGACACGCAGCCTCGATCTCCACGGTAAAGCGAAGAACAGCAGGTGTCCTGCAAGGATCTCTGCTTGCACCAACATCGTTCCTCATTTACATATCGGACCTGCTCAAGATTCCTCAGGTACACCGCGCCATATACGCAGAAGATTCGGCCATTTACACCTCCTCGAGAAACGAGGAAATCAATATTATTGCTCAGTGTGGGCTCGAGATGGATACTAAAATTGAATGAAAATAAATGTGTGGTAGTACGATTTACAAAAAGACGACGATTGCTTCATGACAATGTCTTAATGTGTCACGTTCAATCAACACCTCAAGAACACTACAAACAAATTTTGCTGAAATTGAAGATCTTGCTCTACACATCTTTTCTGAGACCGATCCTGATCAAGCCGTACCAAAACACACTTGAAGAATCTAGAAGTCTATCAAAATAAAATTGACAGAGTAGTCGCAAGAGCTCCGTGGTTCGTGAGAAATGAATAGCTGTGAACTGATCTCCAGATCCCACCGCTGAAAGACTACCTAAATGCTACGTACACACGAGACACTAAAATGTTGACACTTGTGTCTAGATTAGATCTATAGATTGAGTGTCTTGGTATGTATACCACCTAGAGCAGTGTCGCTAGATCATATACTTGATGTCGCTACATCGCTGTAGACATAACATACACTACAGTCTGAACACGATTTCCTTTAGTGTCGATACAAGGTGTCGATCTACCAACGAGTTGAAACTAGTTGCTAGAGTGCTGTACACTTTAACACTCTGCTTGAATTAGGCATCTGTAAATTACCTATGAAAAACAGTATCAAAACATTTTTTTTTATTATAGGAATTGGATGACACAAAGTCAAACAGAAACTAGTCCTGATGAAACAAGCCAAATAATTGGTGCACCAAACACGTCTCGTACCACCCCCAAGGGCAAAGGTAAGAAACAAACAGCAAATAAAGAAGATGATCTATTCAACATGGCTCTAATGGAGATGAGCAAGCAAAATGATGAGCAAATTTTTGGCGATTATCTCGCTGCTGCTTTACGAAATTTACATTCAGAAAGTAGTAAAAGAAAATTGAAAAGAAAAATTCAAGGCATCATTTTAGAAGTTACAGATTATGATGAAGCATTGTTTGAGGGAGTTACAATAAATAATCCCAAACCAAATCCTTTAGTGAGTGATATTGGTCTTCCAAATTTGCCTTCGCGTTTCATGTCCACATCTTTAAGCTCCCAGCAAGATCTGCTGGACATATCAACATTTGAACATGATAATTTGAATGATTATTAAATTAAATGTTCATTTGTATTGTTTCTGTGTAATAGGATTTTGAAGAGTTTATTGTTTACGTTAATAATTTCAATCTAATTTTAAATTCCAGTTTAAAGTTTATTTAAATCTTCTTTCAAAACGTCATAGATGGCTTGACAACACTCTGGAATTATTGTCGAAATTGTTGAAACGGGTATTCGGAACAAATACATTAATGTATGATAGCTTTCTCCTGATTATATTTAATGATTAAAAAAAGTATTTAATAACATTTTGTATCATGTATGAAATTCACCTCCTGCTAAAAATTTCAGTTACGGCTAGTCTCTCAGCAGCTGATATTGGAGAACGCATTACTGTATTTTGTTTTTCTATTTTTGGCGTCACCTTTTGTAATAGAAAATTAAAATCCGTATCAGACATTCGAAGAAAATTTTTGTAATATTCTGAATCTTGCAACCTTCATTCGCATAGTAGTTGGGAAAATGCATCAAATTTGTTTTTCTTTGCAATCCACTCTTTCACCCAACACCTTCGTTTACAAGACTCTCGGCAGAGCCAGCTCCTCGACCAACCCATTGATTGCTCATCTAACGGAATTGGATTGACCACCCCCAGGATAAACATCAGAAGAGTGATGGACATAGCAGACCTCTAGAAGATCCAGGACCTCAGAGACAACACTACGACAGTGGGCCACATATCCAGCCTTTAAAAATTAAATAAACAAACAAAGGCCATAAGATCGGAGAAAATGTCTATAAGAGTGGTTTTCACTGATGCAAAAATGCATTGGATTGCGTTGAATCTTGGCCAGACATTCCTCCGAAACGGTCACCCGATTTCGTTTTTGTTCTGGTGTGAGCAAACCCATCGCGCCGAAAGCTTTTTCATGCCAAAAATTTCCTGGAGGATATGGCCAAACCGTTCCTCTGAGATGCCTGTTGTCTCTGCTGTCTCTTTCAGCTTCAATCTGCGATCAGTTAGCACGACATTATGAATCTTGTCGACCATTTCATTGTTGGTAGCGGTTTTTGAGCCCCACTGCATGGTTCGTCACGTGTGCTTGTGCGGCCACATTTGAACTCGTTCACCCAGAAGCTGATGGTCGCAAAAATTTGAATGGAGCCATCCAGAAGTGATCCGAAAAAAATCCTATGTGAATGAGCCTCTAGCAAAATTTAATTTGAGGTTATAAATTTACAATAAAATGTCAAGTAATAAATGTCCGTTTTCCCAGCCATCCAGAAGTGTTTTATCACTGCACGAAATTCGATTTTATCCATGTTTCCGAAATTTCCTGACTTGCTACACAAAACAAATTCTTAAATAACAACTATTGACAGATGATGTCTGAAATTTTGACCAATGAAACCAGTTCAACCTTCAAACTTCAACCAATTCTATGAATGAAGGCACATGTTGTGTACGCTTGATTGTCAAAACGCTCAAGATCAGTCAAACAATCTAATAGTAATTTAGCAAATTCCACACGACAGCTGTTTCAGACTGAAAAATCTGAATTGCAACTATTAACGTGTAGTAATTGAAACAGTCGTTATAAAAAATTGATGATCAGTAAGGAATTCTTGTAAATTTATGATAATTGCAGGACAGCATCGTAAAGGATGAAGGGAAGCCAAAGAATTGATTTTTTATTATTTTTTCCAAGTTTCTGTAAGAATCTCTGCAATTTACTAATACTAAAATATTTTTAAGGTATATATAATATGATTATATGACTTAGTAGATAAAACAATACGAGCGTTTGCCAATCATCATCATTATGCTTGTGTATATTGCCTATTAAGCATTGGGCTTGCCCAAATACGGTTACACACAATCTGTTGTAATAATGTTAATACCATATGCGCAATGTTTGCAGAAATCTACAGTTAGTCGATTATATTGATTCGTATACATTATTATTATCCAGTAAATAACAAAGTTATGAACCAATTAGGAATCTGTGCAAATGATTATCCTCCTATTTTAAACAGATATTGTGTATAAATTACAAAGTAATCCATTTCATTCTTTCCTTGATCATGTTAAAACGGTATTGTATATATTAACAGTTTCGAAAGAAATGTATTTAATTAATATAATGGATTTGATGTAATAAATTCTGTTTTCGTTAGTTAAACTTAACAGCTACCACCTCACCTTCTTTATTGTGTATTTAGTTCGTTCTTTCTATATCGGAATTATTAATAATATTCTCATTATTCGTTCCCCCTAATAGGTTGCTTCTATACAACTGTATAGCCTGATTCTTTTGTGTTTGCAAAACGGAAATAGCCGGTTTTCTTGATTAAAAGCAATTTAAACGGAATCGAAATGATTACATGGTATATATTCTTGTACACACACAACGTTGTTTGTTCGCTGTGTGATTATGTTTGCTTTGAAATTTGTACTGTTGTTATTTTCGGTATCTGACACGTTTCTCACGACTAATCCGCGGACAGTAGGTAGATGTAACTCAATAAAGTGCTTACATGTTACATTCATTGTAATATAACATCAAATATGTATTATCAAGATTAAGATAAATGCTAGGCTTTAAATTGGATATGCATCTATATATCATATATCATTTATAATTAATACTTTAAATTGTGAGAGTTATGGTTAATGTTTCATTTTATTAAGCAGCATTTCATGGGAATATTTCAATGTATCCACTTAGTGTTTACTCATATTACAGTGTAGCATTATAAACGGTGAAATAGTTCTGTAACAATTCTATTGAACGAATTTAACATACAAAATCTTCAAATCAAGAGTTGCATCGAGAACTTTTAGTATTTCAGCGGTGGTTGCCAAATCCTGCTGACTGCGCCAGTTATAATGGTACTTCTCCGGAAGTATTCAAAACAACTTTTATTTGGTTCGAATTCAGTGGTGTACAGAGCATACATTTGAATTGATATCGAGAGATTATTGAGGATGAAATTGTTGCTTAGACTATTTCTATGATATGTTGAATTTTTATTATTCGACGTTTCAGCAACTAACATCAATTCTAACCAAAAAATCGACGAATGTGGTAGAGTAGGGATTGCTAAACCATTTTGGGCAAGAGACTCCTTTTCCAAAACGAACTGATGCCTCAGACGTCCATCTCCCTCTGTAATTTCTTGAAATAAATTAGGTAGTAGATGAGTGTATTATCATTCAAGCTCCAACGAATTTGAAAACGCAAATTAACTTTCAACCTAAGTGCAAGCTTGTTATCTAGTAAAATATGATCATGATTTTGTTCGTGTTAAATACGTCAAATACAGAGCAAATCAAAACGTGCTTCTTCCTATTAAAATATTATTCATTCTTATATCAAGTTGGTACACGTAACACAATTTATACAGTACTTATTTTGAAAGTTTCAAATAAGGACTTGTGTTAATTAATAGCGATCGATTGAAAATCAGTTTTCGTTTGTGTCGACCTCTAGGACCATTTTGGGATTCTCTGTGGTAGAGCATGTTTGGGAAGAAGACTGCAACATCCATTGGACCAAGAACACAATATTAACAAAAGAGTACAATCATATCAAACGGAAATTGAAGGAAACTGTGATCATGATCGCCACAACCAAGCTCATAAGTGTTTCGAGGCTGGAAATAAGCAAGTATGGCTATTACTAACTAAAAAAGGCGTCATTAGAGTCACTAGAATTCAATTCCACATCCTGGGGCAGAATTATTGTCGAGCTGAAATGTAGGAAACTACCGGAGTGTTTGGTTAACATCATTGAGGACTACTTCCACACGAGGAAGTTCTTGCTGTCTAGCGAAATATTCATGGAAATAAATGCTGGAGTACCACGAGGCTCAGTGTTGAGGAATATTTTTAACAATCAGGTGGTTTGTGTCTAGCTAACAAAGGAAGCCACGATAACAGCATAAACAGATGATTTAGTTTTACTTAGAAGCAGACGTCCAGCGAGGCCTCATATTCAAAGCAAATGAATCCGTAGAAATGATTGCAGAATGCATGAAGAAGAACGATCTTCAGATAGCACCTCATGAAACTGAGTCAGTGATCGTCAAGGGACCTTATAAACGAGCCGGAATCACTGGATCTGCTGGACCGCGGGTTAACAATTCGAGCACACACGAGGTAAGTAGTGGAGAAATCAGACTCGACCCTTACGGCGTTGCTTAAAATTCTGCCAAATCTAGAAGGATTTGCTAGCAAAATAGGGAGATGCTGTGTGGGGTAATACAAACACAAGGACTGTATCCAATTCCAGCTTGGGTAAATGTACTAGATATCAAAAAAAAAAACAGGGAGAACAGTGTCCGCCAAGGATGCGCAAGTAGTATCTGGTATCCCTCCAACCTGCCTTCTGGCAGAAGAGTAACGAAGGGTGTTTCTCTCTAGAAGCGCACAATTGATAGGTTCAAGAACAGAAGAGAGAGAACTTACAATAAGGAGATGGCAGCGCAAGTGGAGGGATGGGAGTCGTCAGAAGCATGGGCTAAAATCTTAAACCATTAACTTCCAAATTTTTATTATC
Organism: Holotrichia oblita; assembly: GCA_023690525.1. Lineage (NCBI taxonomy): Eukaryota > Metazoa > Arthropoda > Insecta > Coleoptera > Scarabaeidae > Holotrichia > Holotrichia oblita. The sequence continues at coordinate 26,134,316 of CM043019.1, read as the reverse complement.
GACATTTTTTGTAAACTGAAGTTAAAAATGGGATTATATTTAAGGTAATAGGTCAATTTATTCGTTGGAAAATAAATATACGCTATTAAAAATAATAATAATACCAATTTGGAATCCATGGGACTTGTCGTTACAAAAAAAATATAAAAAAAATGAACCAACATTTCAAACTAAAGAAAAATATTTTTAATTTATGCCAATTAGGAAAACATTCCATATGCAGTCCAATATTGCATTTTTTACACTGTTTGCGAACGTTTGTGTCACATATGGCACATTTCTTTTGTTTTCTATCAACCGTTTGCTCCAAAACATGTCCAATGGGATCAAATCTAACATCGTCAGGCACGCGGCTTTTCCTCACCTTACTAGGACTTGGCCTTCCGGCAAATTTAGGGTCGGATAATGATTCTTTCTTCAGATAAGTTCTGGTAATAATGCGTCTAAAATCTAATAATGGGATGCTTCCATTTACTGCAGTATAGCATGGGCGTTAACAACCGCAGCGTGAATCGCATATGTGAAAAGAGGGAAATACTATTTCTTACCTCTAAATTTGATTCGATAATTTTCACTTTTTCTATAGGTTGTAATCCTAAGTAATTCGATAACATTTTAATACAGCTATTGTCATTCCAAATTATCGCAAATATTTTATTTTTTCCATCATAACGATAATCATATGCCCCGCGTTCTTCTTTTTTTATTATATTATCAGATTTCAAAGGACACTTGTTTATTCTATTACAGCGTACTGTTGCAGCCGCCTTTATAATCAGTTCTCTCAACGTCAACAATAAGTCAAAGCTGGTGAAAAAGTTATGAAAAAATATTTCACATTCTGACGGATATTGCAAAAAAGAGATCATCTTCATTATCACAGAAGCTCTATCGCCACTTACAAGTTGTACTTCTTGGTTCTTTTCTTCATAAATATCCATATGGAACCAATAGGCAGATTTAGAGCAGCACATAGCCCATTGTTTGAATGCAAATCTTATTGGTTTTCCCCTAATAAACTGTTTCAGGTAATGGTGGCCATAGTAACGCACCATTTGCTCATCTATTGAAAATTTTTGTGTAAATATACCGAACTTTTTGAAATTTGTGTTCAATTTGTTTATCAAAGGACGGGAGTTTTTATTTAATAGTGGATATGAGACCTTCTTTAAAATGCAGGTTTTTCTTCATTTCCAAAAACCTGTGCTTAGGCATGCAGTTTCTAACGCATGTAAGATTTATATCTTCATCCTCCGGTCAATATAACTGCAACGAATGGTACCCTGATAGCAAAACAATTCCAATAAACTTTTTAAGACAATTTGTGGAAAGTTCAAAGTTATGTCTGTTGTTTTGTCTAGCGTAATTTACACTTTGGATAACTATATGGTTTAGTAAATCTTCGTCGAAAAGTTGTTAAAATATCTGAACCGGTGATTTACTTTTCAAGTTTAGAATCATCTGTGATATTATTTCAGATACATTGTTGCTTTCAATTGAGGTATTAGTAAAATTTTTGTCCTGCTTTTTCCACTCAATTTTTGGCAAGAACTTACCTTTTGACTTTATGCTAGATTTTGATGCTTGATTTTGATCAACATTCAGAGCGCTGGAATGGATTTCTAGTGGTCCAGGAACGTCTTGTGGAACATTGTCTTCTAAAATATTACCGTCAAATTCTTCGCAATCTGATGTCACATCGATTTTTTCGGGCGGTAGTTCGACTGTATCAACAACTTCTTGTTCTAGATCACCAAAAAATTCATTATCGTCCAATATTTCTTCAAGTTCTGCGATAGTAAGGAATTTTCTAGAACCCATATTGAACTGGAAACAAAAAAAAAACAAGAACTGTGAATAAAACTAACATAACGGTCTCGGTATGATTTTTTTATATAGTAAATTCAAGGTGTTTTGTATTATATTGTTTATAATATATATTATATCTGCTCACCTGTTATTCTAATATCAACTAAACTCAATGTATTATTAGTTGAATTCACAAACCTGGCACAAATATAATCAAAAATATTATTAGAAATAATTCAAACACTCGACCGTCAACTTTTACAACTAAAGATAAATTTTAAATATGTTAGAAAAATAAAATTCGTGAATCCTCATTTGGGTATCAAAGATGTACAACCATAGGTGAAGTGTAAATTCAGAAAGGTGGATTATTACATTATTACACAATTTCTTTCAGATCATGGCAATTTTAAAACTTACCTCAAGAGGTTTAAATTGGGAGAGAATGACGCTTGTCTGGGCAAGCAGGGACATGCTGGTGGAACAACTAGGTCAAGAAAAGCGAAGATAATTGGAGAACAGTAAGCAGCCACATTAGGAAAGTAATGGTAGTGAGAGATACAGAGAGATATATGAGACACCTGTACCAACTGAAGAAATACCAACAGCAGTTTCGGCGGGATAGTAGAACAATGAGGGGTTTTTAGTAGGTATACCAAGCCTGGAAGTCCTACATTACCGGCTAACGAGATCCTAGTCCGGTGTCCATAAAGAGGACAATACAATTTGACAGTTATGATCCTACAGATTACAATTTTATCTTATTTGCTATAGTTAAACGAACGTTTTTTACCTAAGCTTTTGAATCATGATTAGACTGAAGACGACGGTAGATAAGCTGCCGAAACAACGGATAATCATGGAATGAAGTTTCTCCATAAGGTTTAGTAAAAGTTTGTAAAAAAACACATTTTTAGAATATGTTATTCTAATCTAATTCTAATCTAATAGATATAGATAGCTAGTTTATTAGCTGAATTAAGCTATAAATTAGCTGGCCAATAATACGCGAGGAGTTTTCCTCCTGAAAAAGCCACTCAGATTAGTGGTGAAACATCGAGTTAGTAGATTTTGTATTTTTGTAGAAACAAGTATTTCGAGAAAAAAATGCTGATTTTTCCACTGATATATCCGTAACGTTATGTACGGCTAATCAGGTAGATTAGTGTTATAGCGAAAATCATTTTAAATTACATTCTTCGATCCACTAATGCCTATCACTAATGACATTTAGTTACAGTTATAACCCTATTTATTCTATCAATTAACTCTTAACATATATTCATAAATTAAATTAACACATCCAGTACGCTAATGACAAGTCTAAATATACATAAATTGCCCATTTTCCCAGAGCAATTACCCATTCAGGAACGCACAGCATACCACAATTGGAAAGATAATTGCATGTCAATGGAAAACAAGAAATCATTACAATCAATAAGACAAAATGTTGTACCGGCCGTTTAAAAAAAATAAATAAAATACTAAGTTTCACCGTACCACGTCTAACCGGTTAGTATCTCGAAGAGGTTACTTTCGATAATAATTACGCTTACAGTTCAGCTTAAACATTTTAATAAATGCCTCGTCTGTAATTTACGTGATTTGTGATTTGAAAAGTTAAATGCATCAATCAAGTTTAATCTGAGGAAAAATTTTAAGGTTTATTCTATACTATTTTTGTAGCGGACTGTATATTTTCACTTATGCAAATTTGAAAAATTTACTTTAATTGAATATTTCACTCTTGTCATAAATAATAAATGTTACTACTTTGCATTTTAACAATATATCCTTGTAATTCGACTGACAATGCAATCTATTTCTCGTGCAAATTATAGACTGCTGCATGAATCATATAATAAATGACATGGCGGTAAAAATAAAGTGAAATTTCTTGAGTCATGCAATGACGAAGATTAAAAAGAAATACTAGAAATTATCCTATGATTATCACGTTATTTGATTTGTGTAACTTAAAAATAAAAGGAATAATAATACACTCCACTGTACGTTTTCTTTATTAAAACAGAGAATGTATAATTGTAAATTAAATTGTTTGTTACCTGTAAAGAAAGCCTTGCTGTGTTGTCCACTGTATACGGTAGTATGATTGTATAAGATTTACGTTTGAACTTTTCAAAACTAGATGTAGAGATACATGAAATTCAGATAAGTATAGACTAGTAATAAATTTGGCTTATATGTACTTGGTTAATGTTGAAATGTTTACATTTATACATACATAAGTTGCAGCAATAAATAAACTGACCAATTATTATGTTTCTATCATTCATAGCGACGACCCTCGAGGACTGTGAAGAATTTATAGGCTCAATCTTGTGTCTTGGGATTAATTTTTTTTAAACTTGCAATATAACGATGTTGGAATCTTGTAAGTAATATTGTAAAATTTGACAGCCAGTTGCTTTGTGCGAGGGGTCCTCCATATCAACGTCAAATTTAAAGGGATCTTTTGAGGTGGGGTACAATATGATGGTACTGTTATGTACCGGCTGGGCAAAATTGCTTGGTTTTAGAGGGTTTCACATATTTAGAGCATAGTTAGAGAGATGGCAATGGTACATTCCAGACCTACTTTTTCAAAGAAAATTCAATGGAGAAATCCATTTTTTAATATCTGCTACAGTGGCGGCGGTAGGGGGCAAAATTGAAAATATATTATTTTCTGTGGAGCTCTATATTTTAACTATTCAAAAAGATACTTCAAATGTTTTAACGTTGTTTTATACAATTTTTTATGCTAATTCCAATGGTCTGACATATTTTTTTATTCCAGCTATATTTTGAAAATTATGGAGTAAACTTGTATTTTTTTTAATGGAACATCCTGTATATTTTGTCATATTCGGAAAGAGTTTGTGTTTCTGATAAAAATATATATAATTATTTTTATTTATTTTTATTTTAATATACTTATAACAAAAATAGTGGATCCGACTAATATACATATACAGTGTGGTCATAAAGTTTGGAACCAAGCTTATAACCGCATTATTTTACATTTTTAGGAAAAACGTTCCGACAGGTAAATTTTCTTTTTTAAAACGCCATCTTTTGACATATAATTTTTTTCTATGGCGTCATTGGTTTTTAGAGTTATGACGTCATCGACCCTTTTTTAAATGGCAACCATATTATTTTTTTATGGTTTTTGGTAGATCTTTATATCCTCCAAATAGTGATATAAAACAATTGGTATGTTGCATCACAATTTTTTTTAATAATATAAATTTAGAAAAAAATGAGAAAATTTTATTTTTGTACAAAAATAAAATTAAATTAAAAAAATACTTCTGAACTTAAATTTATTGTAACAGTAAACGTAAATTTTAAAAATGGACCCACCAACCAACTGACACTGTCCCAGCCGAGTGTAAACACTTCGTATACTCGCCTCAATTATGTCTGGGGATATTTGTGTAATTTCTACGCGAATTCGTTGTTTTAAATCTTCTAAATTATTCGGTTTGTTAAAATACACTTTCGATTTCAAATAACCACACAAAAATAGTCTAACGGAGTCAAGTCAGGAGAACGAGGTGGCCATTCTATGCCTCTTCATCCAATCCATTTATTAGGAAATATTTCGTCAAGATAGTGGCGAACCTCTACACCATAATGGGGAGGTGCCCCATCTTGTTGAAACCAAGTATTTGGATGGGGTACATCACCATCCTTGTGATTTGGAAAAATAACAGCGAGCGCTGGAACCAGTTCAAATCTTAAAAATTCTAAATATTGCACAGCAGTCAAATTTCCTTCAAAAAAAATATGGTCCTAAAATGCGTTGTCCAATCATACCAACCCATACGTTAACTTTTCCTCTGCGGTGAGTATGAGACGCTTGAGTCCAATGCGGATTGGTCTGCGACAAATATCTGCAGTTATGGCGGTGAACAGATCCATTTAGGCAGAACGTAGCATCAGAGAAGACGATGTTTCCCAAGAAATTTGCATTTTGGTCACAACGTAACATTACGTCTTCACAGAACTGCAGTCTACGATCGTCGTCATCCTCATCTAATTCCTGTAGAAGCTGAACTTTGCAAAGATGATAGTGTTCTTTTTTGAATAAGTTGACGACAAATGGGTGAGCCACCTGATTGGCTAACGCTAATTGTCTGATGGAAACATGATGCCTTGCTTTTAGAAGCACATTTAATTTCACATCTTCTACTACATGAGGTCTACCTTGCCGTGGTCGATCTTTTACGGATACAGTTTCGGTAAACTAGTTTTGTCACCGTAGACCTGGCAATTGGAGGTCTATCAGGGTGTTCATAGTTAAACAATTCGCATGCTTCTGCATCCGTTCTTTATCTGTCCCCATACCCAACCATAATTAAAATTTCGATTCTTTCTCGCTCAGATAAATGTGCCATTTTTTATATTAGCGTAAATGAACAATTTTTACGTAATGTCTAACCAATTTAACGTCAAAAATAGAAGTAAATAATTCAACAACGTTGTCGACATAGAAACAATTGCTAAATATTAGTGTTGTACATAATTTGTATAAAAAGAAGAAAGAATGTCATAAAGAGGATCTTGCAAAGAGTGCGTGTTTCTGTTTTTGTAAATTTTTTGCATAGTAACATGAGAAGTAAATCAAACATGATGACTCGTGTGAGTAGATGATCACAAATAGAAGAGAAAAAACGTTGGTCTATATCTCACAAGATTCTATATTAACAAATAATTTGCTACCGGTTTCGGAAATTCCCATCATCAGGCAGAATCGAAAAAACACATGAGAGGTTCTTCACTGGATCTCTTGGTGCAGAAGTAGAACACTAAACACTTTAACCCACTAAACACCAAACAAGTTTTAACTAAAACACCGACGCGTTTCAACAGCATGATAATGACAGCATTGCTGTTGAAACGCGTCGGCGTTTTAGTTAAAACTTGTTTGGTGTTTAGTGGGTTAAAGTGTTTAGTGTTATAGTAACAGTACATGTGCTTTTTACGATCCGCTTTGTCTGTTGGTTGTTTTTTCTGTTGTTTTGATCTGGAGCGAATAACGCAGATTACTATTGATCGCAAAGCATTTACACTCGGCTGGGACAGTGTCAGTTGGTTGGTGGGGTCCATTTTGAAAATTTACGTTAACTGTTACAATAAATTTAAGTTCAGATGCATTTTTTTAATTTAATTTTAATTTTGTACAAAAATAAAATTTTCTTATTTTTTTTTCTAAATTTATATTATTTTAAAAAATTGTGATGCAACATACCAATTGTTTTATATCACTATTTGGAGGATATAAAGATCTACCAAAAACGATAAAAAAATAATATGGTTGCCATTTAAAAAGGGTTGATGACGTCATCACTCTAAAAACCAATGACGTCATAGAAAAAAGTTGTATGTCAAAAGATGGCGTTCTAAAAAAGAAAATTTACCTATCCGAGCGTTTTTCCTAAAAATGTAAAATAATGCGGTTATAAGCTTGGTTCCAAACTTTATGACCACACTGTATATGAATATGTATAGGATGATCAACTATTAGTTTGGAACATAGGAAGAATAACTGAGGAACTACTTAATAATTCAGATATAGCAGAGTATAAGTACTACATTGACATTTAATGCAGTAGGTTACGAAAATTTTTTTAAATATTTGGCATCTCTAAGTTGACGTTTAGTTTTGAGATATTTGTAAGTTTAAAGAAAATACTAGAAACCATTTTAATTTTAATCTTTATCTCAACAATAAAATGAAACGTATTACAAACACTATCTAATAAGATGTTGAACTTGCTATCCTCTTCTATCCATGCAAGTGCGGCATCTTTTTTCTATTGCATTTATTGCATTTTGAATATGAAGTGGGGTAATTTTTCTAAATGCTTCTGCTGCTTCTGTGGCTGCTTTTAATTCCTGTATGTTATTATGAGGATGTGTATATATGTACTCTATCTTTAACAAATCCCCAAACAAAAAAATCTAAGGGAGTAAGGTCTGGACTTCTAGGGGCCCACCTTACCGGACCGTTGATTCCTATCCACTTGTCAGGATACATTTCATTTAAATAATTCCTTACTACAACAGATGTATGTGCAGGACAGCCATCGTTTTGAAACCAAACGGATGGATTATCGAAAATATAAAGATTATTTCTTAGTAATTCTAAATAAAGTTGTCCAGTCAAATGGTCATCGAAAAATTGATAACGTAATGTATGTCCTTTTAGAAAGCATATTACATTAAACCCAAACCGTCCCTGTCGTCTTTGTCGAAGAGCAAGATGTTCATTTGTCTGCCTCCATTCGTGATGATTATTACGATTAAATAATCCATCACTAGAAATTCTGCTTTCATCAGACCAAATTATGTTGCTTTTAAAGTCTGGATCATTAGTACATTTTCCAATGTACCATTCGCAGAACGTAATGCGCCGGTCAAAATCGCCTGAAAAATAACGTTTGAAAACAAAAGAAATATTACTGTATACTTATTTAAAGGTACGAGATACTCTTCAGAAAAAAAGCTATAGTTGTCCTCGATCGGTTAAACTTCCTTACCAATCTTGATACTTAATATACTATTATGAAACATACCTGGTAATAAGTCGTGTATTACTCGTATTTTATATGGATGATATCGATTTTTTTCTAATATATTTAAAGCAGTTTTTCGCGGTACTCCTAACTCATGTTCAATTTGCCTACTGAAAACACTAGGTTCAGCTTCAACTTTCGCTAATACAGTTATTTCTGTTTCATCCCTAAATACTTTATTATATTTTCTAGTCCTTCGCCTTTCGAATGATCCATATTCTTCTAAACTAGTCATCAATCGTTTAAATATGCGAAGTTCTGGTTGTCGTCCTTCCGGAAATCTTTCGAAATAAAGCGCTACAGTATCATTTGCAACTTTATTACAGATGATAAAAACACGGATCATATCCAATTTTTCATAGTTTTCAAATTTATGAGGCATTTTTGTAACAATCGTGGAATCAACCGCTTTTTTGTATTTAAGTGACTTAATTAAACGTCAAATTAGAAATGCCAAGAAATTTGATAGTTTTTTCATAGCCTACTGCATTAAAATATCAATATAGTACCTACTAATACTAATATATCTCAATTATTAACTAATCACATACAATTAATTACTTTTTTACCATATTCATATATATATGTATATTAGTCGGATCCACTATTTTTGTTATAAGTATATTAAAAAAAATAAATAAATAAAAATGAACGAGTAAAATAGTAAAAATTGTTTAAGTATTTTTAGTAAATATCTAAATATCTCGGAAAGTACTGGACGGATACCTAACAAATTATATATATTTTTTATCAGAAACACAAACTCTTTCCGAATATGACAAAATATACAGGGTGTTCCATTAAAAAAAATACAAGTTTACTCCATAATTCTCAAAATATAGCTGGAATAAAAAAATACGTCAGACCATTGGAATTAGCATAAAAAACTGTATAAAACAACGTTAAAACATTTGAAGTATCTTTTTGAATAGTTGAAATATAGAGCTCCACAGAAAATAATATATTTTCAATTTTGCCCTCTACCGCCGCCACTGTAACAGATATTAAAAAATGGATTTCTCCATTGAATTTTCCTCGAAAAAGTAGGTCTGGAATGTACCATTGCCATCTCTCTAACTATGCTCTAAATATGTGAAACCCTCTAAAACCAAGCAATTTTGCCCACCCGGTACATTATTCTATCAGAGGTGGACATGCAATGTTACTGGCAACGGGAGATTTACGACAATTTTGATTCTTATAAAATTCCATTTATCGGTTTCCTTCTAATTTTAAAATGTTATTCTATGTAATGAACAAGTCATCTTGTGGTCCCAAATACGTCTAAAACAAAATCATCAACATCTATGGGTGGCTCTTTTTATCTTTAAACGCACTGTTATTTCTTTCATTCTGAATTTGTTCTATGCATTCTTGTGTTTCATCTTGTTACGTATTTTCAAAATCGTTTAGATCTGCATTCTTTTCTTCTTCTTCTGAGTCCTGCAAACCAACTGACTTTCTTGGTTCTACTCTTAGCATCTTACCAGTTTAAAACATTTCTTCTTTTATTATTTTGTTTTTACTTTATTGCCCTCTAATTTGGTAGCTGGTAATATTTTAAGAATTTTATTAGATTTCAATGGATATATTCCGGCTTTTTTAAATCCACTTTTTATATTTATTTTGCTCTTGATATTAGAAGTTAGTATATCTTTCCAATTCAAAAACTAATGTCAAGCAAGTTGCACAGAGCGGAAAAAAAACGATTTGAAGGTTATGTTTTAGACACTGCCTTACTACATTAACGTTAATGTAAGAAGACAAATTGTCTTCTACCAGATGTTTCTCGCCTAAGGTAAAACAATTTTCCTAAACCATTTAGAAAAATAACACTTGTTAAATGAGCAGAATCAGCGGAAATAGCAGTTTCTGTAGGATTTAGTGCATTGACAAAATATCCACAATTTTCTTTCTGTAGGATCACCATTTTTATAAATTCATATTTTAACACAATCTGTGTGTAATAAAAGAAATCTATTTTATTGGATCTTAAAAAGTTCAAGGCTCATTGTTTTTCCAGACAAATTGTCTTTAAACTTTGAAACATTTTTCCTTTCCAAATCAAGATAACTTTTCACTACAATTCTCTAATCCAAACGGAAAAGTGGATTGTCAAATTCTGTGCAGGCAATTAAAACAAACGATATTTCGTCGAATTTTGACAACGTTATAAGATATTGCATAGTTTTGGCGTGTTTTTTTTTTTATTTCTTGAGGAATGTTCTGTACGGTATATGACGACGCTCCTTTTACACTTAAGCTTTTTTCATTGGTATGATTGTTGCTCGACTATAATTTTTATATTTTCTAGCACCAAGAACCCTTTTATAGTCGCGAAAACTGTGTTACAACTCTAAAAAAGGAATTGCAACAAACAAAACGAGCTAGTAAAATCTGTGGTTTTCAAAACAAGCGGTAATTTTGCCTACTGCTCTAAATATTTAAATAACTGACTTGGCAACATCGCTTTAGGCACATAATTTTTCTGTAACTATTAACTACAAATGGTAAAAAAATTAAAAAATACTTTCAGAGATACAGTCCTCAGTAAACATGAAATGAGATGTACTTATGACTGCTCGATAGCTACAGTAGTAAACATGGCAGCTCATAGGTACTGCAGCTTCGACTCTGTACTTTGGTTGAGCTACCATTCATTTCTGGACTATAGTTAGCAGGGCAACATTATTTAGGGCTAAGTAATGTAATAAAGCTGTGAAAATACATTTATACATACAATTTACCGCTCTTGTTGTGAGCTGTAGTGGTGACAAGCAATACAGCTCAAGAAACCACTGGAGCTCCATTTACCACAACAAAATCAGCCAAATCAGAAAAATAAAACAAATGTATGAGTACAGGAAATTTTATAGATTAGCCAGTTAAGAGGCATTATGAAGGTGAATACAGCGGCTTAATAGCTAGAACTATGAATGATTCCTTTGTTTCGGGAAACGAATAGCTTCACATTTTGAGGTATGAATGCTTATGGATCGACCAGAATCCCGTGGCAGTTGCGCTTAAGTCAGAGAGGTGCCGAGAGCGCTCATTCACGCTTGTTATATTGTCGTATTTGCTCCACCTACAGTCTGTTCTACAAGAAAGGAGGCGAGATTTTTGCTAGCAAAAGGAGAGATATTTCTATCTTCCTCTTTCGGCGGGATCGTAATATCGATGGGCTACAACGGCATTACAAATTCACGTCAGTGTTGCTAGAAACATTCAAGAGAGCGGTCGATTGGCAAAATGAGGCTGAGAACGCTTTGAGGCTGTCTTCTTGTGTACGCATAGAAAAGGACCAAAATTGTATGCTGCTGCAGCCAAAGTTATTAAAAAATCAAAGAAGTTTGTTGAGAAGCACTATAAAGAGTTAAAAAATGTTGATGATTTACCTGAACGTGGTAAAACGAGCGCAACGACAAAATGATTGTTCAGTTGTTCATGGATCATCCCGAAATTTCCTCCTATAGCGTAACCCACATCGAGAAACGCTTCAGCTGGCCTAGCGAGAACAAAGATCGCAACTGAACGAAGGTGATCTTCTCGGATGAGGCGACTTTCTGGGCGTGGGTTCCGGTGAAGCGTGCCTGGTTAAGAAGTAATACCGATTTCGTTCACCGCATCGTCAAACAGCATGTAAAAATAAATGGGGATGCTTCTCAGCGCACGGCTTTGGTTGTTTGGAGCGCTTCACGCAGAATTTGGATTCGATCAAAATGCTTTATATTTACAAAGACGACGATGACCCAAAGCATCGGAGCCGCCTATGCTGCGCCTGGAAAGAGGTAAATGGCATTGTCGCCATTGATTGGCTCTTCCAGTCTCCAGACGCAAACCCTCCTCAACAATGAGAACGTGTGGGTCATTATGAAGCGTCAGCTTGCAAGCAAGCCTGTTTAAAATTTGAAGCAGGCTTCAACGGCGATTCGGAAGATATGGTGTGCTCTTCCGACAAAGGGGATTATACTGTATATTAGTCAATCGGCTCTCTGGCCGAGTACCATTGGTTGTTGGACCATAATTAACAACAAAACATTATTTACGGCGAAGTAATGTTGTAACAAAACCACGAAAACACGCAACATAAACAGTAGAAGCAGCAGTACTAGTACGATAAGCAATATATTTTGGAAGCCATTGCAGCTGTTCCCGCTCTTGTCTTCTTTTCGCTTGGAAAACAATAGACATCAACTCTGTATCATTTGTCGCTTTGTCTCAGTCAACGATAAAAATGATGCAAAATTTCTCAAATTTAAACTTGCTTTTTGAAATGAATGAAGAAACATTGATCCGATTCGCCTGTGTCAATCCAAGTAACCCACAAATCCACAACCTTGGCTACCGTTATCAAGCTCGCAATTTTTATTTTATTTTGTCAACCATAACATTAATAGCACAAAAAATTAAAGATAGGCATAGCTGGTCAATGCGGCGAGATAACGTTAGACGTAACGGACGCCACTGGATTTCACGACGTTAGGCTCGTACCCCGTTCGGCTGACAAAAATTGCAATTAAAATTTAAAAATGAGTGATGTATTAAATTTGTAAATTTCCGTCCTGGAAAATTCAGCGCTTCCCGCAATGATTCATGATACTGTGATATTAAAAAGTAATTTATATGTGTGCGGCGTTCCGCCGCCGCGCGCGCGGCGGTGCTTTTTATTATTTGCCTTTTTATGTCGTGTGCTGTCGTTGTCGTTGTCGTCCTCTTCTTGTTTTTATTTCCATTCTCTTTTGCGCGCGTGCACACTATACACACTCTTTTGATACCAAATTTATGAGTCCTCCCCCCCGATCGCCACCACTGTTTTTTATTTTTGTTTTCCCTATGTTTCGTATCCCTTCCTATGTATATATGTATGTACATATATCCAGTCAGACGTACATATGTTATGTATACATATATGGTTATATCTGTCTCGACTCTGATACTGTAACGTCCTTTTTTTCGAAATGAAACCTTATAATGGTGACAGCAATAAGAACATGATGCATGGATTGGATTTGAATTATTTCGCGTAATAATAACGTTGGTAGTCGAAAGAATTGTTTTCATTTGAAATGCAATATATTCAGTTAGAAAAGGGGCTGAAATTAAGTATAATAGCCGTACAATTACGATAACCTCTAACAGTACAAGTGCAATCGCTCCATAAAACAAGGAACTGAATTAAGTGTTAAGCGAAGCACGTCACGGATTAGCAAATGAGTAGCGAACCATCGGATAATAAGTAGTGCCGAAGCTGCTGGCTATACTAATGCAGCGATTACCGTTCTGTAAAGTAGTAAAGTCTAGGTTAGAGGCGGGGGTGCCATCATCGTCCATGCAGCGCAATGAATTCGAGATGGGTTTCTACGGACTAGAAGTGTGGATTTTAATGTGTAAAGTTAGTATTATTGGGCTACCGAGATCGACAGTGATACTTACTAAATACTTATGCTATAATTTTAGTTATACGCTTTAATTATACTCTCGTTATGAATAATTTTATTAACTTAATTAACACCTATACGTATTCATTATAAATGTCAAGAATATGAGAATTACGTTCAAAATAAACCGACGGCTGTTTCGAATTTACTGCGCGGCATTATGACATCATAACATCAAATTTATAAAAACGTAAATATGGAAGCGATACCGTACTGATGACTATGATGTATCGAAATAATGTATTTTTTACGGTTGGCAACACTGTAAAAGTCGCGACATTCACCTCGCGTCCGCTATAGTCGGCATCATAGAGTCGTAAAAAACGACCTGCACGCATAGACGGTAAAAACTGGAAAATGAAAACTATCAACTTCAATTTAGGTTGACAGCCCTGATGCGAGCGACACTAAATTATATTCGAAAGGGACCGTAAAAATGCAAATATTATTGCCGTTGCGTCGTGGATAATGGACGTTTAAGCTTGTTGTAACTATACGAAAATGGTTTTTATTTTTCAATTTATGCGTATCGAATTACCTAAATGCTGTATAGTAGTAGAGAGAGTACAGAGAGCTAAAGCTCTGTGCATGAAAGTACTTGCTGTATTTGTTACGGATTTATGACTGCATTTGTAAAAATAAAAATTGTTGCAATCTAAAAATAAGCTGTAATTAGTAATGTAACAAATCTGTGCACCGTTAAAAATTTGTTATTTACTATTACTTCAGTAACCACCAACATTAACAGCGAAAGTTGCTTGATAGTCTTACAAGTGATACAGTTTAAGAAATCACTGCAGCTAAGCACCCACCACATATAAAAAAATAGGCGCTCATGATATATTGCTGGAATCACCATTTCAAGCGTGTGCATTAGAAACAGATCACGTGGTTTTCGACCTCCTAAGTCTCGTCAGTGCTTCTCCAAATGCAAAACCTAATTTCATCGCAATTCGACTACTTTACGAAATAGAGGAGAAAATCGCATGCGAACCTGTGCGCGATTTTGATCTCTATTGCGTAGAGTAAAAAATTCATAACTTTGAAACCATTGCAGATAATTAATTGAAGTTTTGGATTTTAGATGATCAAATCGTACTCTTTCTTTTGATGATATAAATTGAATTCAACTTTCACCACAAAGGACAGGTGAATTTTTATAGCGTACTTCAATGTTTGTAACTTTGACAGATTGAAGGTTATCATAACAAATATTACGATGAGAGACCTCATGTTCATTCAATTTTGAAAAAATGTGTATTTAAATGCACATCATACATACAATACTAACAATTTGCAACATCTTCTACAAAATATCACCTACAAAACCATCAACAATTGGAACAGTTCCGATATAAACGCATTTTTTGGCTTTCTGCAGCCATTAATTAATCTAAACGAGATATAAATTAGATTGAGACTGACCTCTTGAGACTCTCATAGACGTCAATCTCTCTAATCGGTTGCTAGACCCTCACGAGTGTATGTGGTGTCAGCGGAACTATGCCATTAGAGCACCCACCCGGACAGAATCTGACGAATACAAGGGGTGTAGAGGTACAACTCGCACTAAAGTATACCTCGTTGTATCGAAACAAAATTTAAGTTTGAACTAGCGTTCATATCAGGTAGATCCTATCGTTAAATTGGAAAAAAAAACTAGTAGAAACTATCGATTTGTCTGGAGAACTATGTTATTAAAAATGAAACTTAGCGTTAGCTAACTTCATTGTTATAAAGTTAAAATCGATAGATTCTACTATTACATCTAAGAAATAATTTAAAATTAAGGTACATTTGCATAGGATGCTGACAGTTTGTCGCAAGCTCGAATCGTCTGTAGAGATCCATCTACCGAAGCATCAACAGCAAGAACGCAGACGAAACAAACGTAGCTGTTATCGCGGACAAATCACAGTATGCGACCAAAATATCTGGTCGTTTGCAAGACGGTAGTAGATCTATAAAAAACGATTAATACCTAAATAATCCAAAGCACCTCTATGTAGATTGGAGCAAACATACCTTTCCAACCAGTAGTCAAGACGAAACAACTTACCAAACCATCAACAATAAGACAAAGATCTCCTTCAGTAACTTAACATTTATCTCAAGACGTGGACCAAATTTTAACGCAATACCCAAACCTTCGATATTAACCGATCTACCAAACCATCAATAGTAAGACAGAGATCTCCTTAAGTAGCTTAACATTTATCTCAAGACGTGGACCAACATTCAACGCAATACCGAAACCTTCGAGATGAACCGACCGACCAAACCATCAACAATAAGAACAGTTCTAATATGAACGCTTTTTTGGCATTCTACAGCCATTAATTAATCCAAACGAGATATAAATTAGATTGAGACTGTCCCTTTTGAGACTCTCACGGACGTCAAACCTCTCCAATCGATTGATAGACCCTCAAGAGGGTGTGTGGCGTCAGCTGAACTATGCCATTAGAGCACCCACCCGGACAGAATCCGAGTGTCAAAACAAAGAGAGAGAATCTGACGAACACAAGAGCTGTAGAGGGACAACTCGCAATAACGTACACCTCGTTGCATCAAAGCAAAATTTGAGTTCGAACTAGCGTTCATATTAGGTAGTTCCTTCGTTTAACGCAATACGCAAACCTTCGATATCAACCGACCTACCAAACCAGCAACAGTAAGACAAAGATCTCCTTGAGTAACTTAACACATATCTAAAGACGTGGACCGACAGTCAACGCAATACCCAGACGATCAACAGTAAGACAAATGTCTCCTTAAGTAGCTTATTACTTATTTCAAAACGTGGACCAACATTCAACGCAATAGCCAAACGATCAGCAGTAAGACAAAGATCTCCTTAAGTAGCTTAACACTTTTCTCAAGACTTGTACCAACATTCAACGCAATTCCCAAAACTTTGATAGCAACCGACGTACCAAACCATCAACAGTATGACAAAGATCTCCTTGAGAAACTTAACATTTATATTCAAGACAGGGACCAACATTTAACGCAATACCCAAACCTTCGATATGAACCGATCTAACCAAACCATCAACAATAAGAACAGTTCTAATATGGACGCTCTTTTTGGCATTCTACAGCCATTAATTAATCCAAACGAGATATTAATTAGATTGAGACTGTCCCTTTTGAGACTCTCACGGACGTCAAACCTCTCTAATCGGTTGATAGACCCTGCACGAGGGTATGTGGTGTCAGCGGAACTATGCCATTAGAGCACCCATCCGGACGAAGAATCCGAGTGTCAAAACAAAGAGAGAGAATCTGACGAACACAAGAGCTGTAGAGGGACAACTCGCACTAACGTACACCTCGTTGCAACAAAGCAAAATTTGAGTTCGAACTAGCGTTCATATTAGGTAGTTCCTATTGTTACTAGCGGAGCCATCATCTCCAGTAATAATGAAAATTTACCACCTTCTTCCTTGTATTGACAGAGAAAGGACAACACAACAAATCTTTCGATAACTTCCATTCGTAATTTTAAAGAAACGATTCCCAAAATTTCAGTAAAACTACAATAATTCAATTCGTCCGATGTAAAATAACGCAACCGTCTCTATAGATGTTACCTCTACCGTTTTCGACGGTCAACTGAACCGCTATTCAGCGTCATTCGCGAGTTTGTCGTCCTTAGGTCGTTAAAATGTTATTGTGACGTCAATGTGACGTCAACCGGAAGTTATAAAAATGTCATTAAGTCTGTATTGTTGTTATTCCGTAATTATGTTATTTTATAATGTATCAGGTAATTAAAAGTAAATAGAAAGAATAAATAATGTTCTATTTAGAGAAAGAGAGGGATATACAGGATGTTTCAATAGTGCGGTGGCGGTCGGTATCTCGATACCTGTTCAAGATTAAAAAAAATTTTAAAATAAAAGTGTTTTCATTCTTAAAGGGGGCGATAGCTTAAAATTGCTTTTGCTTATACAGGGTGTTCCGTTTACACAGCCTTTAAAATGCAATAATGCATATGGCAGGAATGTCAGTGGTTCTTTAGTTGCAATTAGTATACAATGCAATTTCGGTTTTCCCATACTATAAACTTTCTTTAGCATATTGGAACTAGCACGTTTATATGTCAAAAACAGTTATAAGTAATCTATATCCAAATACATCTAAGTAGGAAATAACAGTTTTAATAGCACTTAGGATAAAGTTTGATGGTTCAGTAAAGTATTTGACGTAACCACTGACATTCATGTCATATAAGAAATTTGACAATAGTAAAATGAATGCATTTAATTTTGACTCTCCACCTATATGCCCTCTCCTATCAATAGGCTTTCGTTGTTCAAGTTGTTAGCGTGTATACATATACAGGGTCATTCACGGAACTGGTTCGTTAGAATTTTTTGATGTTCTTGAAATTCAACATTTCCTGAAAATCTTGTAATTATAACTGATATCATCTGGACTCATCGGCAAAATTACTTGCGCCAGATTTTTTTTGTATATCTGATGTAGATTGGGCTTCATCCTAAAAGATGATTTTTCGATAAAAAAATCTTTGCCCAAGCGATCTCCAGCCCACTGGGCAAACCGAAAACGCATCGAATGGTCATGAGGCTTCAGTTCTTGGACTAATTGAACTTTCTAAGCCTTCATAATGAGATCTTTATGCAAAATTTTTCTCAGAGAAGTGCGACAAACGCTCAGTTCTCGAGAACGATGATGAGTTGATGTTGATGGATTTTTACGCACACTCTGGGAAAAAGCAGGAATATTTTCGGCTGAACGCACTGGACGAGGAACGTAAACGGTTTGTTTTGTCTAATAACGATCCAATTTCACAAACAAGTTTTCAATAGTTTCCATTTGTGTTCAACCGGTAGTTAAAATTGCAAACGTTAGATGGCCCACTCGCGGTGCAGTGTTTTTAGATATCTAAGTTCCAATTTTCTAATTAACCGGAAGATTGCTAATGTGGAATTACAAATTACCTACTTTATAATGTCAGAAATTTGGTAAGAATTAAACCGTATAAGTAGGCCATGTGCGTAATTTTAATTTAATATTTTGGCGTTCTAAATTCTTGATCATTATATTCAAGTTTGACAGAAGTGTTATTAGAAAGTTCAAATATTATATCTCATTCATTTAAATGGAACTTTAAAAGGTATTGTTTATTTCTCACATATCCTTATTACTGACGATGTTTTCTTTGGAATTCAAGAATATTTTATAAAGCAATTGTGCTATTAATA
Organism: Holotrichia oblita; assembly: GCA_023690525.1. Classification (NCBI taxonomy): domain Eukaryota; kingdom Metazoa; phylum Arthropoda; class Insecta; order Coleoptera; family Scarabaeidae; genus Holotrichia; species Holotrichia oblita. The sequence goes on along the minus strand of CM043019.1, from coordinate 26,115,245 downwards.
CTTTCACATTCATATTTTACGCACTTAAGGCATCCAAGGTATTATGTTGTAAGAGTAGTGTCGAATAAATAAACTAATTTTCTTTATGAGTATTCGTCTAATCTATTACTGTTATTATGAACTATAAAATAATTATGTTCAACAGTATTAATGCGATAGATTCCAATGGTGCAGGTACATTTTCCGGACGATTATTTTTGCATAATTATAAGTCTGCTATCTCGATCAGAAATCTATACCTTCAGGTATAGTTTTAAAATATATCCTAACATATCGATAAGATTACATCTTAATTAAGGACTGTAGTTGAAATTCTGCTTCTAAAATCAACAACAGAAATTAATTGTAGTCATAATTAACGTTCTTATATAATTAAACTTTCGCGTACTATTATTGTGATTAATATTTATAATTAGATTTACGGAGAGCATTGAAAATGATAAATGACTAACAAGCAAGTGTTTTTTTAATGTTAAAAGGATATAAAATTATGTAACGTGAACATTAAATCATTAAATGATGTGAAAAATTATAGATAAAAAAAAATAGAATAAAAATAAAGCGCAACGCCAAGGATATAAAATAGAATTATAATTATTTTTAATTATATAATATTACTGATAAAAGTTCTTCATCGGATTTATCCAAGAGTTCGGATGAAATAGTTTATTTACTGTTGCTATGTTATTATTGGTGTTATTATGTTTTGGCTTTTTTTGCACTCCAAAGTCACAACAAAGAAATAAAATTGTATAATAGTTTAATTTGTAGTAATTGTGTTTTTTTGATCAAATTTTAAACTGTATCAAGTTTATAAGGTTTTACAGATGGTGTAGGATGTCTCTTTAATCCAGTCTGAATAGTAATCAATGCTTCAAAATGCGTGGAAGTGAGGTCCTTTAGAAAACAAAGTCCACCCCCTCGCCAACAGGATCTCTTAGTCCACCAATGTTAAGTACCTTGGAATTACTATCGAGAAGCATCTCATCTTTTGGCAGCACTTTTTCGACGTTGCTCTCCAATCCTTACGTGCGAGGTCTGTCCTGTATCCGCTCTTCTGCAGGAGAAGCTCTTTGAGTCTAAAACTGAAGCTCTTCATTTAGATCACATTTCGCAGGTTAATAATAACTTATGGATCATTGACATAGTCTAAAGCCTCGAGAATTCAAATTCAGAGGTCAAACGTGCTCCAAAATCGCATTTCACGTATGATCGTTGAGGCTCTTTGGTTTTTTACCAACGAGCAAATTCACCGAGACCTAGATATCCCGATCTTGGGTATTTACGCGAGGACGCTGGTCAGATCTACACGTAAAAGGACCTATTGTTTGCGAAAGCGTTGGTTCAACACCTTGAGGAGTTGGATCCTGGCAGGCTTCCACCGTTGATGACAACGCAGCGTATTATGAAGGACAGCGCTAACCTTAAGATTTAGTCACCACCTTGATAGTCTGTTTAACATCTCTAGTCAGGCGACCGGACTGGATCGGTCTCATTAAGAGACACAGAGGCTATAGAGTATCTCCTTCAACTTCGGGGAAAAGCGAAGACCTCAGAGATGTAGAATTATATTTGCTCTAGAATTTTTCGATCATTCGTTAGTCATACCCTTGTCCGAACCAAGTAAAAGTGTTGCTATTTACTCTGACAGTTAGACAGCACTTAAACCACCCAAAGGAAATTAACTTTGGCCTGGCCCTCCAGCCACATAGGCGTAAAGGGAAACGAGGCGGCGGAAGAGCTGACCAGACGAGGTTCGTCATCCTTCCTTCGGCATCACCAAATCGTAAATTAAAAAGTTCATCTAGGAATGGACATATAACAGGTCCAAGGAATGGTGGAAAAGATCACCAGGACAAAGACAGGCAAAAGCAGTTCCTAAGGGAACAGAGGCCTGGGTTTACTGAAGACCTACTGAGTAAAGACAGGAAGACTGTCAAAGTGATAGTAGAGCTGTTGACCGGTCATTGCGGACTGAATAGGCATATGTTTAACATCGGCCTGGCGGGTGATGTTCTCTGCAGAATCTGTCAAGGGGAAGAAGAAACCCCAGGTCATGTTTTGTGCCACTGCGATGGCCTAGCGAGGACAAGGTTTCTAGCAATGGGCGTAGAGAACCCCATAACAATGTATTAATCGTATGCTATGGAAAAATAAAAAGTCGAAGGATATATAGTCCAGAAGCAGATATTCCTTAGACCTAATTAACATTGAGTTATTTTTTCTGGTTTGTAGAACTATCTCTTGGCAGTATCTATAAAAACGGTTCGATAGCTGAGGTGGTACCATTGGTTGATTGACTAATTTCTGTTCGGTCCTAGTTGAGACGATTTGCGTCCCATCTTTAGCGGGTTGATACAATCTCAAGCTACTATTCGCTGTAGGGACACAATTAATAGTCCTACATTACTCATTTAGTAACAAAGACATGAAACACTTTAGATAGGTACATCAAAATTAAACAGAAAGAGTTGTAGCGGTGGTCTTGACAGACAGTACATTTTAGGAAGCTTTGTAGGAAGCTTTCCCTGTAGAAATCGCACAGCATGCAAATAATTTTGTCCCTGATCGTAGTATTTATTCAAACTATATTAAATGCTTGTAATGTAAATATTTTTTCAACAGATAATATTTGATGAATTCTATTCATGGTAAGGGTCATATTTCTTTTGTCAACTAATGTAAAAAGTTAATTGATTATCATAAATCTGCTCGTAGACTATTCCTTTCACGATTAATTGCCTCGTGAGTTTGTAATACGGCTGGCGTTCGTAATGTTCGCGTCGCCCAAACAATTCCATAAGATCTACCATTTGAATATTGCATGTATCTCTGACGCCGCTATTGCAGATATATTGAAGTAATAAATTACATTTGGGCTTCATCAGTTGGATGTATGCATGGGGCATACGGAGAAACACATTGATACATCTCTTAATAGGATTAGTTGATGGATATTGGACCTATCAGCAGGTCATAGTTTATATTGAGTGGCGTTTAACTGGGAACGTGCGTGTATGCTAAGATGGAAGGGGGTGACTCTGATTGTTAATTGTAATGTTGCAACCTAAGCGGACAAGGAGTTGTACAATTTCTGCATGACAAATTTGTATAATTAAGATGTCGAGTTAATAAGTGATAGTATAATGTCTGCATATCAGTTTCAAATTTTATTTTTATATAGATCATTACAGATACATTTGTATTTTATTTTTTAAAAATACATAATCAAAGATAAGAAACGATGATAGAGGTAAAATTGTTCATAACCCATTGAAGCATGTCTCGTGGAAGGACTTGAAGAGTTGAAATGGTGTGCTCGTCTGGCATCCCTTTCAAAGACACCATACTTCTTACTGGATTCATTACTAACAAGTTGATCTTTATTTGCTATTGGAGAAGAGCTTTCACTGTGACAGACAGCAAATCAGCTTTCGATGGGCTCGTTTTTCACGAGGTTACTTCAGAAAAGTCTTTGACAGCTTCTGGAGTACTGCAAGAGTTGGCTGTGGCAAACATTATGAAATTGGTCCCAGTCTAGGCTTTTAGGCATTCTAGTATAGAAAGCAAGTCGACTACTTTCAATGTTACTATTACTGAATCACACTTTTTGCAACTGCTAGTTGTAGTTCCATCCTTGTTCACGCTGGGATAGTGGTCCTAGGGTATTTTGTATATTCTTCTGTAAGTTGGAGTGGTGATGCTTTTAACGAGATGGTTACCACAATTTGGAGGGCGAAGTCCTTAATCCGAAGGATGAAGCTTGTTGATGGAGGACCTTAACGCTAGTATGTATATCGGTCTCTCCTCCACTCAATGCGTAGGCATTTATTTTGGGTTATCTGTAGCTTCTCCCTGTAACAGTTGGCCATATTAAATCAGTTGGGGAGGGTGTGCAACATTGCGGGCCTTATGATTGTGGTGTAGACCTTTATTCGTATCTGTTTCAAATGTGCATCTTTTATCTACATAGATCTCTAAGTACTTGATCGCGGACTTAGGTGTGACTGATTCTCCGAGGATTTTTACTCTGGATCGCGGTGAGTTGATCCTGTCAATCCTTTGGTGGTAACCACTAGTTCCGAATTGATTGGGTTTACTTTAATTCTCCATTTATTAAGATATTGGCCCATGTAAGGGACATGGCAGTTAAGGTTCTGGATGGATGTCTTAGGATCGTAGTAGTTAGCATAGATAAGCAGGTCGACAGTATAAATTAGTTGGCAAGTGCTTGGGTGGGTGGGAATGCCTTGGAGAGGGTTTTTGTAAAGTGAAGGGCTTAGACATGATCTCTGTGGGACTCCCGCTTTGGCTTCCTTTGTATCAGATGGATTTTCCGATCTCGTAGCAAAAGTCCTGCCTGTTAAATAGCTCTGAACGGTTTGTGTATTAAGGCTCCATACCAGACTTTGCCATAGGCCTGTTTGGTGTCTAATGCCAGAATAGCCTTAACTGACGGTGAGAGTAGATAAACTGTCTTTCTTCTGGCAATATCTGCAAATATTCCGTGCTTAGGGGATGGCGGAGATGTGCAGTGACTTCAAAACGAGGTCAAAAACTGGTGTCTTAGTTTTAAACTGGTTTCATCCTAGTTTTGACTTATTTTCGACCAAGCAACCGATGGGCTTGTCCAGGAGGTTATATAATAAAACTGAAGGTGTCTTATAATGTCCAAAAAAAGACCATTTTTTTAGACGAAGAATTTGACTTTCGACTATTTAGTTCATCAAACTAATTGATTGATAATTAAATCTGTAACACAACAAATTCTTGAAAAATTGTTTCGTCGTTGAGCAAGTCATCTTGAGGCCAGTTGATGGGCTGATGAGGTCAGGCGTATGTTGCAAAATTTCTTCATTGTTTATTTTAATAATAACAAGCAAAATTGTCGTTTTTGATGTGAAAACAATCCACAACACATTAAGGAGAAGCCTTTAGAAGTAATGGTATGCTGTGGTTTAAAACATGATGCTATCATCGGACCATTTTTTGTCCAAAATAAAGTATGAGATGCAGTTACAGTACCTAACTGTTGAGCGGTACCGACTTACGTTACTAGATCTTTTGTGACTAATTGTAGATGAACTAAATTTTGAGGTTATGTAGTCTCGGCTATAGCTGTCACTATTGACGTATCGCAAGAAAGGTTTGATGGAAGGTTAATTGCAATGAATGTAAATGTTAATTGATCTTAGTGGTTTAAAAATAATATAAAAAGTGTGGTTGTATCTGAGATCCTTTTCATTTTATTTCATTATAAAATTATAACATTCTTATTGGAAACCCTTTAAATGTCAAACTACGTTGTGTACGCTGCATGAATTACGCAAGCTGAAAAAAAATGTTTCTGGGATTTCGCCAAAAAGATTCACGACATGAACGTAGAGATATCCTTTTTTATCTTCATTTATTTTGTTTAATATTGCCGACGAATAACTTTCTAAAACACAAATATGGCGAATTCCATTCTGTATACTCCACCGACAGAATATTCCGAATATTTTTCACATTCCTTTAATATTAATCCCTCTCGAATATGAGAACACATCTGATATATGGACATACATTTACTTAGTCTACAGTTTTTGCTGTTGGCAATATAACTTTCTCAAATTACCCATATTTCTAGGAATTAATGACAGAAACGTCCTTTTAATTGATTGGCGTACTTGTTTTAATATTGTAAAAATGATTTCCAATAAATCAAATTGTATCAGTACGAAATGAAATTATGCCTTTCTGTTTTATCGAATTTTTATCAGTTGCAGTTAAATACGACGTAAAATACGAGAAACATTACAAAATTACCATTGCACAACCGTCGAGAACGATTGGAACGACCGTTAACATTATATTTATTATTATATTTTAATATATCAATGTGACAATAAATTTGCGTCCGTTCTACAAATACATTAGGGAAAGTTGTTAATATATTTGTGTACTTGCATAACTACTAATACATGTACAAGTTGCATGCATATTGGCATGCGTGTAATGGTAAATATGCTGTTCTCACAAACTGACAACCATAAATACTTGAATAAATGTTCTCAGTGAGAACATTCGTAATGTTAATTAAAACGAATCAACTATTTGCATTACGACAAAATAACCAACATATCTTTAACCTAAATTTGAGACCAACTAATTGAGGTGAGATGGAGAATAAATACAGGATAAAAAACAAATTCCAACATAGGACAAAACGTTTTTGGTAAGTGCTGAAATGGTCAGGACTGCGATTAGCTTGTGTTAGGAGTTAATACAGCACCATCACAATATTGATGATCTTGAAGCTCTTGTGATAGTTCTTCACCTAAACTTTAAATTTTGCTGTGTTGTTGTTTGCGTTTCTCCCGATATCTTCACTATTACGAGAGGTAGGACCGCAATGTCTTCAGTACAATGTTCAGGATAACCAGAGAAATCCGTCATTTCTCTGATCTAGCTAGACAAAAATAGAAATATTGACCTTCTCAGAATATTACAATTCTAATTTATTTTTACAGTAAACATAGATAGATAGATAGATACTTTATTGGTCCTTTAGGCTATTACAAAATAGATAGGACAGGTCAAATACAAACAGAAATAAATTACAATACATACAGAGAATACAATAAGTTATCACAGCTCACAGATATTGTCAATATATGATACAAATTCACCCACACTATAAAAACAGCCTTCAACCAACATCATCTTTAGTTTACGTTTAAAAGCAACACCCGAGTGCAAATTTTTTAATTCTACAGGAAGTCTATTAAATAAAGTGGAACCAAAATTGATGGGCGACTTCTTATAAAAAGAATGACGCGGTTTGCTAGGAACAATGTACTATTTTTGTTTCTGGTGTCGTAGTCATGAATATTGCAGTGTTGTTGAAATTTGTGTTTGTTACTAAAAATGTAATTTAATAATCTATACAAATATCTACATGTTACTGTTAGAATGTGATTATGTTTAAAAACATCTCTACAAGATGTTTGATGGCCCATGCCAAAAATCAACCTCACTAAACGTTTCTGCAGTATGAACACACGTTGCACTTCAGCACCCTGACCTCAAGCCACAATGTTGTAGGAAATCGCAGAGTATGCATAAGCATAGTAGACGCTTAACAATGCATCCGTGCTTAGAATATTTCTCAATGTTAATAAAAGATAATAACATTGCTTAAGTCTAGTACAAACAGCGTTTATTTGTTCGTTCCAGCTCATGTTGCTGTCAAACACAACGCCTATAAACTTAGCAGAAGCACCTGCAGTAAAGACAGTGCCACAAAAGTCAAATGAAAAATTCGAGGGTGATCGATATTTATTAAAGAATTCAGTAAATGTTGTTTTCTCATGATTAATTATAAGTTTATTCATTGCACACCAGCCCTGGAATTCGCTCAAAACAACGCGGACTTTAATTTGCAATCTATTTGTATCAGCATCGGAAATCACTACACAAGTATCATCTGCATAAAGAAATATTGTTCCATCGTTAATGCAGTTAGGCAGATCATTAATGAAAAGTAAAAATATTAATGGACCCAGCACACTACCCTGTGGTGTACCAATATTTACGTCGAATTCCTTTGATTTAGCATTCCCCACCCTTACCGTTATTTTTCTTTGCTCCATAAACGACGTAATCCAGCCGTTCAGGGAGACCACGCATTCCCAACCCATAAGCCTTTTGAGAAATCTAGGAACTGTTTACAGTATCGAAAGCCCTGGTTACATCAAACATGACTGAAACAACATATTCATCCGCGTCCATTCTATCATATATGCATTGAGAAAACTCCAAGGCCGAAGTCTCAGTTGAGAAGCCAGGCCTGAAACCATGTTGACTGCTTGTGATTAAATTATATTTGTTGAGATAGTTATAGATCTCGTCAGCTGCTACCCTCTCCATAATCTTTGATAATACATTTAATAGTGAAATAGGCTTGTAGTTCTCGACATTGGTAGGATCCCCACGTTTGTGGATCAAAAGAACAGCGGCTGATTTCAGAGCCGAGGGAAATTTACCAGCAATTACCGAATGATTAATTAAGTCAGCAAGACTTTGGGATATTATATCACAACATTGTTTCAGCAAACCAACAGGAATCTCGTCAACACCAGTTGATTTCTATTAGGTAAATTCATTATTACGTTAGCAACATCAGTACATGTAACTGGTGCAAAGAACATTGAGTGAGCAGTAGTGGTCTGAGTACTATATACAATATCAGTGCTACTACCAAAGTGGTCGGAGATCATCTCCTCTGCAACAGTAGATAAATAAGTACCGAAAACATCTGCTACTTCATTAGGATTTTTAAATACTTTATCGTGGCGGACTATAACAAGTTCCTTATTTTTTTTTCCATCTTTAACATTATTAATTATGTTTTCCGGTTGTTATAATTTTTCTGTTTACTACCCTCTTCAATGACTTATAAGCGGCCTGCAATTCACTACAATGGAATTGCTTTCTAAGCCAATTCATATTGCTCAATCTATCCAATTCTAAATGAAGTTCAGAGGAAAAATTAATTTTGACATTATTTTTGCCATTACCCTCTGTAGATTTCACTTTTTTATTTATAACTTTAAAAGAACTATTAAAGCACAAAAAGAAGGTATCAAAAAAATCACAAAAACAACGTCAACATCACCACTGAAAGAATCTAATATATTGTCCACACACCAATGATCATGTAGTAATTGTCGAAACTCATCAATAGAGTTCTCATTAATGTTCCTGTAAAAGTATTCAATCACTTCTGATGAATTTAAACAGTGCTCACGGATGTCATCGACACAATCAATGATCTGGCAGAAGTGATCTGACAGACCAGGATCATAATTATATGTCTTTAGAAGTTCGGGCGAATTTGTAAGAACATAATCTATAGCCGAGGAGCTAGTATATGAATCGGTCGAGAATAGGCGGGTAGCCTCGAAAACCAATGATGTTAGTTGAAAGGATTCGAAAATGTCACTTAAAATTCGATATTCAATGCTATTACTATGTCGATCAATATTTAAGTCACCGCAAAAGGTCACAATCTTATACTGTTTCAAAGTCCTAAGAAGAATTTCGTCAAGTTGATTACAAAAGATTTCAAAAGTGTTCCTATCAGTACTACATGGTCTGTATACATTAATAATACTATAGTTATACAGGGTTTTCAAACTTAAGTCGGCACTATTGCTAACTTTGATATTATTGGAGCTACAAAGTTGGTTAAATAGGCAAACTAGTGTAGTTTTTCAAGCAAATTACAATGGCATTAAAAAAATCATTGACGTACTGGGTCACGTGATATTGTGAAAAACGTAATTTTTTTAAATGGGACACCCAGTATACAGTTCTCACGGTCGACAGAAAATTTAATTCTGAACAAAAACTTTCCTATGAACTTTTATCCTAAAGTCAATAATAACAGAGTTATTGATGATTGTTTTTACAGAAACTAAAAACAGTATTGTTTATTTTAAGTTATTTTATTAGTTTCGAAAATAAAAAAAAACAAGAAATTTTAAATTCAGAGCAGATGCTCAAAAACATCACCCTCTTGCTCCAAGCACTTTTGAACCCGCCTGTTAACGCTTCTAGTAGCCTTAGCAATGATTCTACCATCAATATTATTAATAGCATGGCTGATGCTTTGCTGGAGATCTTCAAGAGTATGATACCGTCTTTCATACACTGCACTTTTCACAAATCCCCAAAAGAAGAAATCCAAAGGTGTTATGTCCGGTGATCGAGGAGGCATACGAATAGGCCCGTTAGTTGATAGATATCGGCCATCAAAAAGGTCCTGTAATAAGTTATGAATTTGGCGAACATTATGGGCAGGAGCGCCATCTTGTTGAAAGAATATCTGTTGTCTATCCATTAAATTCAGGTCATCCAAGAATTCTCCAAGGGTAGCGGTTAACATTTCGACATACCTCTCGCCAGTTAATGCACCTTGATAAAATACGGGGCCTACAATTCTTGAATCAATCAAGCCACACCAAACATTAACACTAAAGCGTCTCTGCGGATTACAAGGACGGAAAAGCATCGGGTTTTCTCGACTCCAATAGTGGCTGTTCTTCCTGTTATACACACCCCTGTTGGAGAAATTTGATTCGTCACTCCAAAGAACCAAACGCCAAAAATTATGGTTAAGTTTAACTTGATTAATGTACCACTGACAAAACTGAGTCCGTCTTTCTTGATCTTCCGGTACCAGCGTCTGAATAGGTCTGTATCTGAACGGCACAAACTTATGTTTTTTTTAGAATATTGTGAATAGTTCCCAAAGATAGTCCACTTTCTTTCTTTAAATCATTAATTGCATTATTAGGATTAGCTTCAAAGAAAGCTAAAACGTTAATTTCAGTTGCTTCACTTATTATAAATTGTTTTTTGGTTCTAGTTTTCTTGAACACATTTTCATTTGATCGAAACTTACGGTACAAAAGTAAAAAGTACCTTCCATCTGGCAAGTTGCGCGTAGGAAATAAAACACCGTAACGTTCACGAGCTTGCAGGGAATTTTTATTACAAACGATGTAACATTCCATCATATCACATTTTTCTAAATGCGTGAAAGGCATTTTTTCATCAATAAACACAAAATGTTAATTGCTTACTGACAGAGGTTTAATGCAATATTTCAATGTTGATGACATTTGCAAAACAATCGAATTTTGTTTATGAAATAACAGCCACCTTGGCAAATTTGAAAAATCATAAATAACTCTGTTATTATTGACTTTAGGATAAAAGTTCATAGGAAAGTTTTTGTTCAGAATTAAATTTTCTGTCGACCGTGAGAACTGTATACTGGGTGTCCCATTTAAAAAAATTACATTTTTCACAATATCACCTGACCCAGTACGTCAATTATTTCTTTTAAATGCCATTGTAATTTGCTCGAAAAACTACACTAGTTTGCCTATTTAACCAACTTTGTAGCTCCAATAATAACAAAGTTAGCAATAGTGCCGACTTAAGTTTGAAAACCCTGTATACCTAAAGCGACAGCTGAGCATTCAATGACCATTTCTACAGAAAGTTCATTTACAAAATCTAGAGGTTTACACTTGGATACCTTGCATTTTTTTTTCAAATATAGCATTTAGCATTCACTAAATTATGAATCTGTGTATATAGAGACAACTAACAATCATTTTTAAAAACATACTGTATATAAAATATGATTTTTATGTTCGGTCAAACTGGGTCTGTTCTAGATTTCCTTTTTCAATGCAATTTAGCGCTACAATGACAAAATATAATTCTCCAATTGTAACCCGTTGTCAGAATCAATTCTCTTTATATTTCGTTACTACATTCGTTATACTAAATTGATTTCCTATTCAACAGAGAGAGAGCAATTTGCTGAATTCCCATTCTCCATCTTCTTGCCAGGACGAACAATTTCCTCTTACACTTTTAAAGGTTATCTAAGTGAAGAAAAAAGGGTCTTTTGATGTTATGAGAGCGAAATTGTTCTCCTTTATTATACAGAGATATTCCAATTCGTTCGAGGAGGCAAAAAAAAAAAGAATATAGTAGAAGAGCGAGAAGCGAACGAACTGAACTTATATGTATTATATATAAATAAGATTTTTCGCGAAAGCTATATACATAGATAGCAGTTATTTATTATTTTATCGACTTTACGCAGATAGATATTTCTAATTTTCTTTTTCATCCATAGCCGATCTTTATTCATTTCTTTAAAAATGTATCGAACTAAATTTTAAATATATGGACACGTCGTAATTTGCTTTAACATATAGATATATATATATAAGTTTATTTATTCAAGAGTCACGATCGGTTCAAGACACGGTTGTCGATGTCTTCACGATGTCACGACACTTCACTTGGAATGACGTTCGATCTTCTTACGATGAAAACCTATGTACAACTGTAGGTCATCAATTGCAATACTGCCATCGTATATACAAGTTAACCTTAACACCAAACGGTATTACATCTTTCTACGATTTCCTGATTGTCAGAAACTAACGTCTGTCTAGTTTTCGCAATTTGTGTGCGTATTTCTTAGAGCCTGCTAGTCTTATCGGGATAACTTTTTTCCAATCTTCGTGAGGACGACTAAAGAATAACTGTTTTTCGTTTCTAATTTCAATAAAGTTTTGTTAAGTTTATGCTTTGTTTTTGTGTGTAACCATCTAGTTTAGAGCTGGTAAGTGACTCTAGTAGGATTCCTGCAAGCTGAAAATGTGTCTTCTAAATTAGAATTACAAAATATTACACTAGAACACCGACTAGAATTATAAAATCTAGATCAAATTATTTAGAAAACAATGGAATGATTGGTACTCAGCAACATTGAATGAACACAAAAATTAGAGTAATTGTCTTTTGTATATGGCGCTGATTAAAACAAAAACAAAAAAAAGTTAAAAAAAAGCAATAAGAAACTCAAGAAACTATTCTATGCTAAACTTTCATAATAAAGTAAAATGGAGAAATGAGACTCAATCTATTATACTCTTAATCTTTACTGAAGGCCTGGGTAATGTTTATAATAATACATTTGTATCATAAGTTCACTCTTAATTCTATCATTCTCATTCTAGAAACTGCAGAGGAGTTGTGTTAAAATTTTGCTTTTCTGGATTTTGGTTAGCATAGTCATCACTAGAAATTGCACGAGAATCAGAATCGAGAAGTTGGAGTCAAAATTTTTGTGGTGGTTTTTAAAATCTCGATTTTTTCACAGATCTGATGTCTAAATAGTATTTTATTGCCTTGACTTGTTCAAGCTTCTTGAGTCACAGCCAATCCATTTTCTCGCTTAGAAAATATTATAAAATGTTGTGCGAGATATTTTCGTTTTGTTGAATTTTTCTTGCTGGTTTAATCAGCTCACTGATATCACTCAAAAATCAAAAAAGGGAAAATGCCACATTCTCGAAAGCCTGATCTTATCCACATTTTCCAGTTGTAGTTTTAAATAACTAAGGATTCACCACACATAAGAAAATAATAATCTAGGAAAGTCTGTTTCGTTAATATCGAACAGAAAGCTTTTTTAAAAGGAGCAAAAATGCTACATCCAATGCCAGTGGAATTTACCGGTAGTAGTAGAAAATGGATATTGTTTTCGTACCAATATTTTGAGATATAAATGGAGATGTAACTTGAGAGATCCTCTCAAATCAATCCTTTTTGGGCAGGAGAATTTTGTCTGCCTCTAAACTTTTAAGCTGCTCAAATGGTGTTTGGAAAAATCTTTGGCCAATGTTGGTGACTTTAATGCGGAGAATGATATGAAAGTGGGACTATCAAATGAAGAGCTTATTATTTTAGAAGACACAAATGGACTATAAATATTCCCAACCCCCAATTGTAAATTACCAGCTGTTTTCCAAAATAGTCACACAATTAAAGTACATTTGTTAAGATCCATGCCTTCCAAATTCTACTGCGTGGCTTCCGGTCTGGCCACAAGAATTACCTTCTGGTTTTCATTGAGAATCTTATTATTGAAAGTCATTTCATGGCAGCCTTATGTGTCTGTGTCGAGAATTCGCCTAGTGGCGACGCAGGGCGGAGGCCTGTCTGGGTCCAGCTCAAGTCTCCAAGGGTCTCAACTTTGCAAGATGTTTCTGGCCAGCATCATCGCATAGTCCTTCAGAGTCGGAATTTGGAGGTCTTTGTGAAGTTGTTCGTTAGTCATGAACCAGGATGCATTGACGATAACGCGTAGTACCTTGTTTTGTAAAACGTTGAGCTGCTTGATTTGCGATTTTGCGGCACTCGACCAGATAAGGGCGCCATAGGTCCATATCGGTCGAAGGAACACCGCACCGTGTAGATTAATAATTTAAGGTTTAAACTTAATGAGCTTTTTGAACAAATTCGGGAAGCCAGGGTCCTGGCTGCGCCTTCAAAAATCTGGAGGTGGTCGTCGAGAAGTGGTGACGAAACGTAAGTTTGAAGTCGAGGACCATGCCCAGGTACTACACCCCCGTCAGCTTTAGCACGCAAAGGGGGTGTCTTTAATATATTCTGTCCGGTCTACTCAAAATTGGAAGAGTTTAAATACTTCTTCTGCTTTTACATGTCTTATTCTTTTTGAAGTTAGTAACGTTGTATAAGGCTAGCACTAAATTAAAGTAGCAATCTATTTTAAATCTACACCATCATGCCCCGGTGGGTTGTTAAAATTCATTGTAATTAAGTAATTAATCATAGTTTGAGAATGACTCCTGGAAATAACCTCAAGAGTCGTTTTAGCGTCACATTAAAAAATGTCATGATTTGTGTGATTGACAAGAGAGAATTCTCTTTGGAACACCTTGAGTAGGTTCAATACAGGTGTTTTCACCTTAACGCAATGAAAAGCAAGAGGGGTTGGCAGTCTTTCGTTCCAATGCAAAATTTATAGTGAGCCAGATTTTTCTCATATCATGCTTACAGTTTTCGAATGAGTTTTGTAAAAGTCGTGTTTGTTTTTCTTGATTAAAATATTTACCAGGTTTCTTGATCTAATATATTTGTTTCTGTAGTAATGTTTTATTTCCTTTACAGGAGGGCATCGTTTCCAAGTCCTAAAGTATTCGTTTCTGCCATCCATAGCTTTTGAAATATTTTTATCTATCCAAGGTCTAGTAGGACGCCTTTTGGGAATTTTAGATTTGAAAATTGTTGACGCTGCGTAACTTCTAGTGTAAGATTCCGCAATATAAGTGTAAAGAGACTCAGTATCAACAAATTGGTCAATTATGCCGTTGGTCAGATCCATCATTAGACATTGTTTTGTGGAGGTCTAAGGATTTACTTACAATTGTAGGTGATGAACACGTGGATTTCGAAACCTAAGTTCACAACCTATCATATAATGGTCGGATATTTCCGTTGTAACAATGGCGCCTGAACATTGGCTTGTGCCTCTGTAAAAAATATGGTCAATAGAAGATCGTGTAATTGAGTCCAGCCTTGCCTCCTCTCTTGTATACCCGCTGATTAGGGAGGAAAAATCCTCCTGCTAGTAATGACCTTTCCACTTCTTCCTCGATCTAATTGGTCATGAGTCTAGTAATTTCCGTAGCACGCTTTGTTGGCGAACCTGTTTTATTTTGATAGTTTATTAAAAAATTGTATTCTTCAGGGAATTGATTGAAACTTGATAAAAAATACATGAATATACGGACAATTCAAATCATTATGCGCTGTATATCAAAAATCTATTCAAACAAATCCAACTTTACATATTTCTAAAGCATATGGTGCTACGATCAGCGTTTATCTCCAATGGAACACACAGATAACACACACTTCCATTTAGAACTAACTACATAACTCAACATTTACATTTCAAGAGAACAAACTCAATTTGGAACATTTCATTGTGCGCGGCGAAATAACGGAGACATAAATGTCTTATGAATCCTTTTGCACGGGCAGGGAGAGAGTTAAACAATTGTTACAAGTTCTATTTTATCGATCGAAGGAAAACTCCTGGGAACAATATACGGAGCATTCATTGAGGAAAATATGACTGCAATGCGTGTTTTTCATGCACATATACTTTGTAATATCCATAAAATACATATTGCTATAAAAGTTACCCTTTTGTTATGTCCTCGGAAGCGTACCGACGTTCGTACGTCACTCTCCTTACCCTTCCTTACCCCCTTCGCCGGTCCTTTTACCGCGCTTCGCGACCCTTCATCTACCCAAAAACATTTTCCTCTTTTATCTCGTTCTGTTTTTATTAAAACAAACTAAATTTCCTAAAGTTTGTTTGGATTCATGTATTTAAATATTCATTTTTCAGGGTGAATTTACATACATATGGGGAGGCGGGAATGATATTCGCCGCGTTTACTTTGAATTTTAAATTTCGATGTAATCATATTCCGAATTAAATCAGTTCATTTTGGAAGTTCCTTCTTTGCTTTTAAGCTCGTTCTGATGCGGGCGATTGCAAGGAAACAGCAGGGTGTACGACGGGGGAGTCCGTCTAGAAAGTTGATTCTCCTCCTCCTCCTCTTCTTCTTCTTTTCGAAACTAAGTAAAAGCTGATGGCCAGCCTTGAACACGGCAACTAGAACTGATTGCATCAGACTAAAACTTTGATAATATAATATCGAACAAAGTTTTACTACGATGTAAGTATATACAGTAGCTAGACTAGAATCGGTTTTCTCCTCTTCTCTCGTGAATTTGGATAAGAGCATCTATTTTAATGAAATTGAGCTAATTTGAATTGTTAAATATGCCTGTTCCACAATGCACAATTTAAGGTTTCCTATATTTGCGTTAAATACCTGAAAATCCGATACAGCAATCATGCTTATGTATTAACGTCTAATGTGTCATCTGAACTAAGATAGTTTTAACATATAAAAGTTTCAAATCAATACGTTTAGTAGTTCTTGAAAAAAAAATCTTATTTATTTGTTCCTTGGAGTATAGCCATCTTTTGGAAGTTAATATTTTACATACGATTAGTATCTTGCAACTTGTTGACATTAAAATTGATTTGCCATTTATGTTAAGTATTTGTCCAATGAAGATTCTCATCAACATCGCTTTTGCACAGAACAGCTCTAAACATGGTGACCGCCATGGACGTGTGGTTAAAGAAACAAGTCTGAAATACTGCTTGCACATTTACAATGTTCCAATAGGTTTCATTTAAATGGCATAGGCATGGATGAAATGGTTTGTGAGAATCAACGTTGTAATCAAACTGATATTGTTAACATGGTGGGTATTTCACAAGAGAGACTACATCACATTATCTGCAATGTGCTTAAGTACAGTGAAGAAGAGTATGCGCTCGTTGGGTTCCCCGAATGCTCACCGATGAAATGAAAGCTAATCGGAAACAAATGCCTGAACAACTCTTGAGTCGATATGAAGCAGAAGATGATGTTTTTCTCCACAGGATTGTGACCTATAACGAGTACATCATTACGTTCATGAAATAAAACATCAGTCCATAGAATACAGACGTTAGGGTTCGCTACAACCGAAAAAATTTTTGGAACTTGGCTGTACTCTCAACTCTACAGGATATGTTAACACCCTAAGAAATCCGAAGCGATGGTTGTGTAGGGTTCGTGCAGACAAAATGCCAATTCTGCGTCATGATAACGCTCGGTCACAAGTCAGAGAGAGTTCATTCACTCTGCAGCTCAGATCTTGCGCGTTGTGACTTTTTCTCTTTCCGAAGCTGAAGAAACATGTTAAGGGTAAAAGTTTCTCTTTGGATACAGAGGTGATAATTGAGGTATGGAAATAATGCCGTGGGCCGTCTTATATTGCTATCAATTACGACTATAATTATTTGGAAAAATAGATAAAGCTATGGAGAGACAACAGTTTATACTATTATTTCACACTTATACAGGGTGTCTCAGCGAGACCGTTCATTAGAAGTTTATGGGGTTCTGGCCAAAATATAAATTTGAAAATACAGAATTATATTATTATCGATTATGCTCTGGTAAATTAAAATATTATTAGATTTCTAGCGCTTCCGGTTATACCGGAAGTCGCCGTCTACTTTGTTATTTTTAATAGAACACCCTGTATATTTTTACATAGTTGGATTTACCTACTTATAAGCTTTATAAATATCTTTAGTTTTTTCAATTTGATTCTGGCGTTTTGTATTTATTCGAGTTTTTCTAAAAAAATTTGCTATGCGGATATTTATTTACAAAAAATCAGAGAACACTCGATTTTTTGGATATCAATTTAGAATTCACAACATCCTTAAACAACATGTTGGAGTACATTTTAGCGCCGAGAATAGCTGTCTACATTGCGTGGTTACTTTACTATGGCACGTTAACTCTTCGAAATTTTGAAGAACCATAACTTAATTTTTTTAAATGGCACCCCCCATATTTTATTACTTAGTCGTCTTCAGAGGCCAGTTCTACATCTTTTATGTCCCACATGTCCCATACTTAAAAACTGATAGTTTAGGAGATAATTAAATTTCTTTTTAAAATAACTCATAACATAACTCATCGATACTTATCCAGTGTGTCATGGAAAATAAGCGTTCTCAAAGATTTATTGTCAAAGTCTAACGTCAAAATTACACTTCATCGTTTAATGCTTGTGAGTTAATAATTATCCATTAAATGGCTTTATATTATTGTTAAAAAACGGGTCGATGGCTGCAGTGGTTAGGCGGCTGACTATTGTTGTGAGAGAACGATCGGTGCCGGGGTTCAATTCTCTGGAGGGACGGTGACATTTTTTCAGAGAGTTTAATCCCGGATCGACTTGCCATTCGCTGTTGGGAGCAAAGTGATTAACAGCGCGGCATCATAAAAGGCGATATGATGCTGTCACAAAGCCAACTACACCGCAAGAGTTGCAGTGATAGCCAGACAAGTAATACAGCTTACGGAGTCACTGCAACTAAGCACCCACCACACATTAAAAAAAATAATAATAAAAGTTAAAATGGATAACAATAACGAAAACAATATTTACACCTTAATGTTCGAGGACAGGTGGGGAAGGCGATTAGGAATTGGTCTGTAAGATCTCCAGATATGACATCTGTAGACTTCTTCCTTTTGGGCACGTATCAAAGAAGTGGTCCTCCAGACATCGGCAATGACGAGAGAAGAATTAGAATTAGCATTCGACAGATCCAGATCTACAGACAGCAACACTTGAGGGTGTTTCTTTACGTTTATGACTGAATGCGAATAACCACCATTTTGAACAATTATTATAATTCCTTTCTAG
The DNA here is from genome assembly GCA_023690525.1 of Holotrichia oblita. Lineage (NCBI taxonomy): Eukaryota > Metazoa > Arthropoda > Insecta > Coleoptera > Scarabaeidae > Holotrichia > Holotrichia oblita. Next base: position 26,096,498 of record CM043019.1, on the reverse strand, counting down.
TTTTTACACCCATTTTTTTAATACATTAAGAATTTCTCGATTTGTGTAAATACTGTTTTTGTTATTATTATCAATTTTAGTTCTTTATGGCAATGCTGTAAAGGCATTTACAGCATTGCAGGATAATTACTAACTCTAACTAACTACTAACTAACTAAACAAGCATCAAACGACAAAATTTTGACGTTAGACTTTGACAATAAATCTTTAAGAACGCTTATTTTCCATAAGGATAAGTATCGATGTGTTGTGTGCATTTTTCAAAAACTCCCGACGTTAAAATGTACTCCAACATGTTGTTTAAGCATATTATGAATTCTAAATGGATATCCGAAAAATCGATTGTTCTCTGATTTTTTGAATAAATATCAGCTATAACAAATTTTTTTAGAAAAACTCGAATAACTACAAAACGCCCGAATCAAATTGAAAAAACTGAAGGTATTTATAAAGCTTAAAAATAGATAAATCCAAATATCTAAAAATATACAGGGTGTTCTATTAAAAATAACAAAGTATATGGCGACTTCCGGTATAACCGGAAGCGCTAGAAATCTAATAATATTTTAATTTAGGACAACATAATCGATTACATATAATTCTAAATTTTCAAATTTATATTTTGCCCAGAACTCCATAAACTAATAAACGGTCTCGCTGAGACACCCTGAGAGACTTCCTAATGAAGTTATATTAATACGCCCTCGTGCATATCCGCTTCTAGTAAAAATCTATTTCTGACATCTTTAATATATTAAACGTCTGCCTAGTCAACACCAAGAAAAATTACAATACAAGGTCAAATAAGATTCGAACCCACATCTGCCCTTTGCTGTGGCTGGCGTTAACAAATTACTTCACTGGAAATAAGAAATAAGATTCTATAAATTCGTACTATAACAAAGATACTTATTCGTATTCAACATTCTCCAGTGGCGTAACTGATTAATGATCCTGTTTGGACAGCAAAGGGTGTGAGTTCGATTCCTACCTGAAGATGCCAATTTATTTAATTTTCATTTCAAGTATTGGCGTTAAATAAGCAAATTTAAAAGAAATTATACAATTATGTGTATAATGATAATAGCTATTCAACAGTTATTAAATCCAATTGATGCTGCTCGGCTATGAAGATGATTTGACGGAAGGGAGATTCGCTATCGTCGTTTTTGTGTGGACAGAATTGATATTATTTTCAGGTAACTGGGGCTGTAGCTCTTGCTTATGTGTATAAATATAAATGTCTTTCCATGGCATTATTATAACATTACATCGCTGTAAATAATGTTGCACTGTTAAGTATGCCCAATAGCGAGTGGTAATTTAACTGGGGTTTCAATCTAGCAAGACGTGTCACAAGGGTCATCGGCAGGATTTGAACCCTGGATCATAAGTATTGCTCTACCTATTTCCAGTTGATATACAGGGTGTTTAAAAAAGATGCGGCAATATTAAAGGGGGTGATTGCCCAGGTCATTTTATACAAAAAAGTTCCTATAAACATAGGTCCGCAAACGCTTCGTTACCGATCTACAGCGTGTTGAAGTTTAATTAAAAAAAACAGTAAAATGAAATTTTAGGCGTGTTAATAGCTGTGGGAGACACATACTTTGCAATACAACACGATGTTTTAGTCGTACCAGTGGCGCGCGTATTGTGCAATCATAGGCTATTTTTCAAGAAAAAAATAGGACGCCGCTGATTTCTCTAAAAATAAAAATATGTTTTTATTCTTTGTTCAATTGTGAAGAAAAAGCTCTCTTAACTTTTTATCGTACGACGTACCGTTTTTTAGTAAGAAATAGAAATTTTTTTTAAAGAACAAGGGTTTTATTCAACGGCAAAAACAAATATTTTACCAAACCAACAATTTTACCAACCAAAAATTATAAAAACTGTGCAAAGTGACCACCTCGAGCTCGGATGCAAGAATCCAATCTTCTCGTCATTAACTGGCGAACTCTCTCAAAAACACCAGGTTCGGTTTTAATTGATTTGCACCCAGCAATGATTCGATTTCTTAAGTCTTCTACCTTTTCCAATGGAGTAGCATACACCACGGACTTCAAATGGCCCCACAGGGAAAAATCCAGGGGATTTAAGTCCGGAGATCGTGCAGGTCATAAGTGAGGTCCATATCGGCCAATCCAGCGATTTTCGTATGCTTTTGTTAAGAAATCACGAGCTACTTGACTAAAGTGGGCTGGTGCGCCATCGTGCATATACCACATTGCTTATCTAATTGCTAATGGTACGTCCTCCAGAAATCCAGGGAGCATGTTTTCCAAAAAGTTGCGATACACCTCTCCGGTAAGTCTCCCTGGTAAAAATACCGGTCCAATTAGGCAGTCACCCACAATCCCAAGCCAAACGTTCAAAGAAAACTGATGTTGAAAACGATCTTTAACAATTTCATGTGGATTTTCGTCACACCATACATGGTTATTATGGAAATTGCGTATTGCATTTCTTGAAAAGTTCGCTTCATCGGTGAACAGAATCATCATCAGGAATTGAGGGATTTGAACCATCTTGTGCAAAAGCCATTGACAGAATGCAATGTGAGGAGGAAAATCAGCAGGAAGAAGTGCTTGAACGCGTTGTATATGGAATGGATACAACAAATTTTCCTTTAGAATGTGCCAAATAGTCCCATCCAAAGCGTCAGCAATTTTTTGAGTAGAAGCGTACCTCGATCTTCTTCAATCATGTCTAGCACATCCTCTTCCAGCTCTGCCGTTCTTGCTGTCCTTGGCCTTCCTGCTCCTCCATTTCGTCTTAATGTGCCTGTTTCATAAAGACGCCGATGAATACTTTCGAAAGTTTTTCTATCAGGAGCAATACGGCCAGGAAATGTTTCAGTATACAACCACCTAGCTTCTAATGCATTGCCATCAGCAAGTCCATGAATGTAATGCATGTCGGTCATCTCGGCATTCGTACAGCGATTCACGATAAGGAACTTCAACAAAGATAAAAATATATTTTTATTTTTAGAGAAATCAGCGGCGTCCTATTTTTTCGTCCTATTTTTTTCTTGAAAAATAGCCTATGACGTGCCAATACGCGCGCCACTGGTACGACTGAAACATCGTGTAGTATTGCAAAGTATGTGTCTACCACAGCTATTAACATGACTAAAATTTCATTATGATATCTCAAGGTGTTTTGGAAAAATATAATTTTTACTGTTTTTCTTTTAAATTAAACTTCAACGCGCTGTAGATCGGTAACGAAGCGTTTGCGGGCCTATGTTTATAGGAACTTTTTTGTATAAAATGACCTGGACAATCACCCCCTTTAATATTGCCTCATCTTTTTTAAACACCCTGATATGACAATTATTGAGCAAGGATGTTCCTTTGAAGGTTACAATTTTTTCTCAAAAAACGGGAGGAATCTTAATAACTATTAAATACTCTTGCAATAAAGACATAAATTATTAATTACATAAATTAAAAACCTACAACAGGTGAAACAAAAAATAATTGTGTTTTCCTTTCCTTTTTCTTTCATCGAAAAGGTAATTCAAGTGAATAAAAGAACGAAACTTTTCTTTTTAAAACGATTAGTTACCAACAGATCTAAGGTCCTCGAAAGAACCACGCGTTCAGTAAAAAACTCGCGCGCCTTCCGCGTGACCAGAAATGCGATGAGCCGCCTTTCCGTCTGTCCTCAGCCGGACACGGTATAACAAATTCCACAGAACTCTCTCTCTCCCCATAGCAGAGACATCTTTATTAGTTGAACAAGCGAAGGAGACGACAGCGACGATCACCTGAATCCTAGGATTCCTTTTTCTTGTCGTCATGATACACTCATCTCCTACTTGACAGTGTTATAGATACTATAGTTAAACATACATTTTTAATGTAGTAAATATGTTATGATTACCAAGATTGTATTGTAATTAAAAAGAATCGAAACAGAACATTTTACGTTGAAAATTTCCTGAGCCGGGAAAAAATCTATACACCTCCCATTCTATCCAATTTAATGCATAATTCGAACCGACCTAGATTTAGCTAATGCACCAGATGTAGTACTAGATAGTTTCAGCTAAGACGCAATCAATACATTATTGGATCGTAGTAATCCGGGTTTGCATAGCAAATGCTTCGTTCTTGTTTGATCTAATTTCATCCAAGTTATCCGAGTATAAAGTGTTATCTCTCTATTACAGTTAGTGTAGTATAATGCAAGTGAGGAAATAAAATATACCACCATAATTAATATGTTTGCAACATCTCGGTACGAAACATGAAATCATAAAACCACATATGTTGAAACAATCCTAAATGTCGGTCTAATCTTTAATCAATAATTAGCTTGTTTCATAAATTTTAAACCAAGTCGATATAGGTAACGTTTAACTGCGTTTTCTAAACATATTAAAAAGAACATATACAAAATGCAAATGCAACAAACGTTCATGTCTTCCTGTTTTAGTCAGTACACATTCACGATAATGATTTTCTTTATTTCACTTCGAAATCAGGTTAACATTGGAGCACATTAAAATCGAATATGTTCAAACGAGGGAAAGGTGCAATATTGCAGCACGTTGCAATATAAAATGCGTTAAAATAGCTGCAAATAGAAAATGAAGCAAGGTGTTGAAATATTATATGCAGAAATATTATCTCTCTGAATAAAATTAGATATAAATTTGATTCAATTACGTTTATATTCGTTTAGTAAATGGTGGTATGCCGGGAATTACGATTTTAATTTATTTTAAATTAGGTCTGTCAGTATTAATCGAACATGTTGGAAGAAAGTATTTATAAAAATATGCCGTGTTCATTATAGGATAAAAAAATATAATCAACTTTCACCTCTCAAGTACATGCAGCAGAATCATTATGTAATGTAAGCAAATTATGTTTTGTAATAAATTTATTATTATTTCCTTCTACTATTACATCATTCAGAATAGTTTTCTAAAATTCTTCAGATTATTTTATATTTTTAATTTATAAGAAGTGATGTTATACAGTTGCAGTTGTAAGTTCGTACTTTGTTTATAATAATAATAAATATTCTTTATTGAATAAATTACAAAAGATCAAGGGACACGAATTCTGCAACTTCTGTACGCGTCTTGTGTCGACTTAGTCAAGAAGAGGATCATACACAATATCCGCAAACGTCAGTTGAGATAGAATTAAGGACTCACATAGTTGCGTTTTATTCTGCGTACATATTTAGAATATGCCTGTACGGATATACAGGGTGTTCCTGAATTGATACGAAAGATTTCAAAGGGTGATTCTTTAGCGAAAATTAAGGGGGGTCTTTCATATAAGTTTTTGTTCAACACCCTTTTCCTTCCAAGTTACAGCCCTTTAAAATTAGGGGAAAAAATTGTTTTTATTTAATTTATCCACTTTGGAAAAAATTAGAAGAATGAAGCAATAAAACTATTTGTCATATGACTTCATTTGACAGCAGCTTACTTGAGTTTTTTTAAATAAATAATAACCTCTGTAAATTTATGGGAAAAGAGTCAGAGCAGTATTTTATTTTTTTGTGATCAAACTAACAATTTTATGATAAAAAGTCAAGACATAAAAAAGTTGCAGATTGAGTCTGTCTTTTTAAATCAATTTTTTAAATAGGAAAATATAGGCGCATTAAAAAGTTCTGATGCAAAATATTATAGGGGTTGTTTTTTTTCAGCCCCTTGTGAAAAGGGTGTTGAACAAAAAGTTATATGAAAGACCCCCCTTAATTTTTGCTAAAGAATCACCCTTTGAAATCTTTTGTATCAATTCAGAAACACCCTGTATAAGCTCTAGAGCTCCATAAGCACGCTTTAGACACTTGGAAAGATGCAGTTTGAATTTAACCTATTATCTATATAAAGTTCCAAGTTCCTGGAAGATTCCATGATGGGAAGGACAGTGTTGTTAATTCTTATATCAATACTACCAGCACTATTACCTCTGTTATGAAAAACAATCACCACCGACTTGAGAGAGTTTAGGTTAAAAGAGTGTTGAATAATAGCATGCATAATAGTGAAATTGACAATGCTGTAAGCATTTATGTAATTGAGATGTACATATATAAAGTAAACAATAGAGGGCCGAGTATAGATCCTTCTGGGACATCAGGAAGAATATTACAAAAATTTGATATAATTTCTGGGAACATTTAAACTATTGGTTTATCAAATTTACTGTTTGCAAGTTATTTGTCGAAAAGCATTTACAAACATTTGAATTCAGAAACATTTACCAACCAACCAGTTAGTTTTTCAAAGAAAGAAAATGTGACTACAACGATTTGTTCATTTTTTAAATTCTGCTTAAAATTATACCGGTTTGTAAAGTATATGAAAAATATGGAAAAAGAAATACTATTCGTCATCTTTATTATTAAAAAAAATACAAGACGTGGTTTTAATATACAAGTGGGAAAAAGTGTGGCGTTTCTTATAGTGTGCTCCATTATTATCGACAATATTTTTCAATTTTTCGAGTAAAACCGTGATGTCATCAATGAGAAATATCCATGGTTTCTGGTTGAAAAACTGAGTCAAGTAGTTTCTTTTGAAACCAGCTTAATTCCTCTGAGAGAGTTCTGCAGAGATTGGAACAAATGATAATCAGAGGGTGGATTTATCAAAACTTCTAAACCAAGTTCTCGCAATTTTTGACGAGTCATCAAACAAACGCGTGGTCGAGGGTTGTCATGATGGAAGACCACACCTTTCCTATTATTCAATTCGGGCAGTTTTCTTTTAATTGCCTGACGTAATCTGTCTAGTGGTCCACAATAATGGTGAGAATCGTCTGACCAACTGGAAGTAGCTCACAAGTTAACACCGGCAGGTGAGAATTCCCGATTTCGATGAAATTTGTGCCGACTGAAAGAGTACTTTAAAATCAGAAGTACGTATTTTTTTAGCGGCCCAATCGCTTGATTTTGGGCGCCAACCCCCTCCAAAGTTTGCGCAATTTTTCAATTTTTCCTAATATCTCCGAAATTAACAGATATTAAAACATTTTTTTAGCAAAATTTGCAGCTATATTACATGGTCTTAAAGATTGTGTAACCCTTTCATAATTTTGTTTTTTTTTTCATCAAATATAGCTCGTTTTTTTTCAGAGGAGGCTGGCACCCAAAATAATAATAATAATAATAATAATAAATGGCCTTTATGTAACCCTTCTTCTCAACCGTTACAAAACAGAAAATAATAAATAAATATAATACAGAGTACACAGATAGAAAAGAAAGCGGAAAAAAAGAGGCAAGCGTTCAGACAAACAATTTAAAGAATTGTTCCCTGCTCTACCACCTAAACCTCTACAAAAGTGTGAACTAAAATAGGATACAAAAATGCCTAATATTATAAACCTATATCTAAATTCTGCATGAAACAACACAATAAAAAGAGAAAAAAAAACAATAGTAATAATAAATAAATAGCAAACTGTGGTGCTATTGCTTCGCAAACAACAAGTCCCTGGCAGCACGTCTGAACACAGCAGGTGAGGCAGCTTTCAAGGATGACGGTAACGGATTAAAGAGCTTATAAATGGAAAAACTGAAACTTCTCTTAAATAAAGCAGAGCTATGTCCTGGAGGCCTAATGACGTTCCTGTGCCTAATATTTATATTATGGACATCCGTTCTAAATTCCATGGTATTATATAAGTACGGAGGAGTTTTGGAAGGAATAATGTTATGGTATAAGCACAAATACTGCAACAACATTCGATTTCCCATGTTCAACCAAGAGAGGTCACTTAACTCATACCTTCTTAACCCAAAAATATACCTAATGCACGCATTCTGCACGCGTTGAATTTTCAAAGCAGTGGCATTGTCTAAACATGGACCATAAACAGGCGCCCCGTAATAGTAATAGTTTTTAATTTTCTATTGAAAACCGATTTAAATGGAAGGATACGTTTATGGAAAAATGCCTTCAGGCAAGCAGCAGTTGTACAAATGTGTCAAATAGGGAAGTATATAGGGCAGGCGTAAACGAATCATTTTGATGTTAATGCCATCCCAACCAGAGGATAAACTAGAAATCTGATTTAGATGAGCGACCACACTGGAATCGACTGCAGTGAAACTAAAGCAAGAAGTAACCTTCATACGGAAATTATAATACATTTGCTTCAAATCAGTCGCATCGACCCCAGGAACCGTGTCAATGAAATATTCGTTAACACTAGAAGAATGCAGAGGATTAAGAAAACACGAATTGCACAAAATCGGGCGATTGGGCCGCTAAAAAATTACGTGCTTCTTATTTTAAGATCTGCAAAGTTTCATCAAAATCGGGAATTCTTACCTGCTGGTGTACCCTTGTCAGTCCCACTACACACATAGTATCACCTTGTTCGGCGTCAATATTCACCATCTTTATCCACGATCTTTTACGCGATCGATTGACGAACGTGATGCATTTTAATCACCGGTGATGACACATATTAGAAATGGCTAGATTTCATTGCGTTTCAGCAGCGCATCCCAGATGTTAATTCGATCTATCATGCTTTCTGCGCTTAACTCACGAGGAATCCATACATCGAGCTTCTATTTGTAGCCAGATTTATGTAAATGGTTCAAAACAGCTGATATGCTTATCTTGCTTGACTTTATTAAGAATTTCTTTGGCTTTTTCAGTGATTGGCAGACCAGAGCATGATTCATCTCTTACATCAAAATTACCACAACGAAAGCGAGCGAATTATTTCCGTGCAGCAGATTTTGATAAAATACCACAAATCTTTTACATGCCTTTGCGGTGATCTTTCCTTTGTTGCAATCATATTGCAAAATATAGTGTAATTTTAAAATTTGCTAAATTTGGGTTTTCTTCTTTTAATCAACCACATTGGGTAGCTTCGTGGTGTCTATTATCTACATAATAATCCCTTAGATATTCTTTAATACTTTTCTTAGCACTATATTTTATAGAAACCTAACTTCTTTGTCTCACATCATATGGAGTGTTGTCTATCACTATCATACTACTTTTTGGCAAACTTGGTAGCAAAGAATCACAACATATCTTCATGGTGATTTCAACTTTTTCTGACTCAGCATGACAAATAATAATTCTCCTCTCTCTCGAAACAGGCACATCCATCTTGCACATACTTGACCTGTCCATCTAAGTTTTGGCAACAGTATTATGAGTAACAAACCACATTTAGTCTAAATAGCACATTAATCGTACGTTCTCTCTATATTGTCATTAAGTAATCATTAAGTAATCATACCGATGTTTTTGCAACCTTGAATTTTCTACAATTGTACGATGTTTGTCTAAAGTCACAAATTTAAATCAACTTCTTTTTAATGTTAGCTAGAAGGTTGAAAAAAATTTTTTTTTCAACATTCCTCTGTCAATAGTTTGCTTGCGTGAATTGCCACATTCTTTCAATATTCTTGACTTGTTTATCATTATTTCCTCCCATCAAGGTATGGTCGCGATTAAGAATGATCTGTTTTGCATTTTCCAATAAATGCTACATGATATCGAAGGCTTCCACGGTCCGAGTCTCTGTTATGAGGGCTTCAGTCGGAAGGTTTTCGACTCTAGCGTGGTTGACACGTCGAGTTACCGTGACCTTCTGGCGTCCTTCAGCTAGTTTTGCTCTTGAAGAAGCCACTTACATTACTGGCGAAACGTCGAGTTTGAGTAAGTTGTATATATATTTTTGTATTTTTGTTTTTATTTTTCATTTTGTTTTGTTTTATTTTGTATTGTATATGTACTTTACTATGACGCGGTCAAAACCCGGAAGCGCTCACAACAATGCTACTACATGTTTTGGGGATCCCTGAATCCGAAACCGAGATCCAAAAAAGTCCATCACGTCAGGGTAAGCCGTAAGTTAAAAAATTAATCATTTACATTGTATAACCCCTTCAACTCTTCAATACATTGCACTATAACCCCATAACTCCGTAACCTCACAATCCCATAACCTCGTAATCGTCAAAAGAAATTATTACGCTCAATTTGTATTATCGAAATATCACACAAGGACTGTCGATTCCTTGAACTCATTTCATTAAACCTAATAATCCTATAACGTAACAACCTCATGATCCTGCAAGTAGGCCCTCTCTCTCTATTCACCCGCCATTTGTAGTTCTTTCTACAAATTTAATTTTTTTGCCAAAAGTTCTTGTAAGGACTGTGTGATGTACAAAATCCGATCGTTCAATCTCCTCACGGTATACATCTAGTAACGCTAATGCCAACGGTTTAAGTCAAAACGTTTCAGTGTTTAATTGCTTAGATTACGGGGTTTTTAAAGGTTATTGGGTTAAGAATTTATGGTGTTATGGGGTTAACGGTTTCTGGGATTATAAAGTTCAACTGATTCGTTTTTCTAGTATAGAGATTGAGTCGAAATGGTATATCGTTCAACAGCTTAGACTAGCGTTTTTATAGGTTATGCCGAAACTTTAAGGTACAGGGGTTTCCTTGATTTCGGATTTGGATTCGGCAACCCTAGAAACATACAGTAAACATGATTTGGCCTCCAGCCTCAAATCTTTTTTTGTGTGTGGCTCTGTAATAAATAATTGCAGTTAAAATCGTATTTACTCGTTTTGTCCTCATTGTTGGGCCGCCAGAGCAGTTGTAATCACATTAAAAGTTAGTTTGTTATAATTCTGAATGTACTATACTACGTTACTATTTCCTAAATCTATTAGACAATAACCCAACAAATACTACAGCTCATGAATTAGAAGGCCCACTTGTACCTGTATAATTTGCATGCTACCTAGTTAAAACAATCGCTAATAGGACGTAAAGTTTAGTGTAGGAAATCTATGGAATGCAACAATTTTCTTTAAATCCACTTAAAAAAAAAATTCCTTTACGTGTACTCATTTAACGATTATAATTGAAATATTCATACCGAACAGTTGCATGCAATTTGACCAACGATGTCATCATTAAAGTGACTGGCTGATTGCACTCTAACATATTGTATGCGGATACACCATGGCTTACTAGCGCATCATTTATTATTATTAGCTTGTTGATTGAGTTTCATGGAATCGACTTTACGCGAGCGCCTATTACATTTTCAGTATACATATTTTGTATGACAGATGAATAGCAGAACCGCGATAGCGCACGTTCTGATCGTTTCCTCTATATCGATGGTCTTCGTCGTGGATTGTAAAATTAACAGGACAAAACCTAATTAGGTAACAACGTGCAAAACAACATCGCGCAACGTATGATGTGCTCATATGATGATAGGTCTTCTCCTTTGACAACGAGAGTTATCTGCCGGTCACGTCATACGGCAGGAATTAAATTGTTAATGGTGTAATGGTCGTTAGCGGTTTCGTCGTGTGAAATCGTAATGTTAAACAGACATTTATAACTTTATCCGAACTAGTTGTTTGAAGGTAGGGAGATTGTGGTTTAAACAACTGGTCTGATCTGATTTAATGGGTGGGCCATTTAACGAGAAAGAGTCCTATAAAAATCCCTTTTTTAAGTTTTGCCTCAGATATATTAGGAAATTTTTGTTTAAGGTATCGAAATCCTGGTCCCTCTTTGTCCAATGCTTTGATAAAATTCTTCATCAGACCTAATTTTATGTGTAACGGGGTAAAAGTATTTTATGAGGCTCCACCAACGAATTATGGACTACGTTCTTTTCTCCCATTCACAAAGGAAACAGCAATACTTTGTGAATCCAAGCTGTAGACCAAATAGAATTGCAACTACTTTGAGATCAGCACTGATGTACCATTTATAGGTTGTGTAATTGATTTTATCAAGAAGACGTGACATATCATATTCCTTCATGTGCACGGCATGACCAACATGAATGGAGGAGGTAGATGTTTCCTATATGTAGAACGACAGCTTTCAAACTCAATTTAGAAGCATCTATAAAAAGACGCCATTCTTCCGGTTGGTGTTTGTAACCTAATTCTCGCATTAAACCGTTAACATTTTTGCAAAATGAAATACCTTCTTCAGTTGAAATATACTGTAACAGTTCTTTCTGTCGATTTCCATATACAAAAATACGCGTACCCCGAGGTAACAACTTCCATCCTTGCAGTCTTGATCCTAATATTTCTGCCTGAGTTTTTGATAAATTGAGATCGCGAACTAGGTCGTTTCCAATTGATTTATTAAATGAGGCGTATCCTCTTGAGATGGCAAATATTCTTCATCTGTGTCCGAAAACTCTGGAAACGGAAATGTACTCTTCTATCTCGATTTCAACATGTTCTTGGTTCGAAACATCCATAGGACTTGGTACTGGCAAAGTTTCCGAATGAGGAACTGGACGAGTGGCAGAAGGTAGATTAGGATAGGTAATTTTATCCTTATTTTTACTGAAAACCCGAAGGTCTTTGTACAGCAAAAGTAGCTGTCTATCGAATGATCCTTTTGTTCTTGCCAAATCATAGGCCTACCAAATGGCATAGCTATGCTCTTACCTTGCTCTTACCCTAGTTTTTTTTTAACTTACTCATAAAGAAATATCTTTAGACATATAGTACATTTAATTAAGGAAAGAAATCTTGCTAATAGCGGCTAGTACATTTAATACATATATGTATAAAAAAAACATTTCTCAGAAACCTGACGTGTTAGCCAATTTTTGAAAATATTTGCAGAATTACAATGAAAAAGTCCATAACGTACACGTATCAGTCTGTAAGAGAAGAACCCTGTTGACCAGTGTAATCTCTGGATGTTCAGCTTCAGTCGCCATCTAATGCACCAGCACAGGATTCGGTCAAGATTGCATTGGGAGTGATATACGAGGGCCTCCCTTCTAGATGATGTAAAGATTACTGGTACTAACATTAGAAGGTCAACGACAAGGCAACAGCTCCCTAGATGGGTATCAGGTTGAGCTACCATTCGCTGTTGGGACATAGTTACTAGCGCAAAATTATTTATGGCGAGGTAATATTGTAACAAAGTCATACATAGACAATACACACATAATTTACACAGCAGAAACTGCGGTGGGTGGTCTCGATAAACATTGCAGCTTGGGAAACTGCTGCAGCTACACTAATATTTCTCCTTAACGAATCCGCACAAAAAATAGCCCAACGGGCTGAAATTATACCTCCGAGACGGCCAATTGATATCAGAATTCCTGCGGATTATTCGAATTTCAAAAACGGTCTTTGAAAATTCAATTGTTACGTTGGCTGTGTGGCAAGTAGCATCTTAGTGAAATCAAACGTCGTTCATGTTATAATCTTCAATTTGTGGAAACAAAAATTCGTCTAGCATGTCACAGTAACGATTCCCATGGAGCATAATCGTGATTTCTTGCACATTTTCGAAAAAAATATGCCCAATGATGCTACCGTACAGTTACTCATTTTGGGTGCATCGTCTTCGCAATGATGTTTGGATTTTCATCACCAAGCGATCTCCAGCATATTGGGCGATCCGAAAACGCATTGAATGGTCATGAGTTCTTGGAATTTTTCCTCAGAGAAGTAGGAGAAATGTTCAGTTCCAGAGAACGATGATGAGTTGATTTTCATGCAGACTCTGGACAGCAACAGCAATGTTTTCGGCTGAGCCCACTAGACGGGTTGTTTTGTCCAATAACGATCCAGTTTCACGAACTCGCTTTACGAATTGATCCACAAATTGAGATGAAACCATTTTATTTATTCCAAATTTTCCATGTAAGTATCTTGCAGTTTGGATTAAAGACTCACTACTTTGAAAGTAAATTTTCAATATCTATGTAGGTCAAATTCCAAACGTTAGATGGCCCACCCTGTATCTACAATCATTAAAATAATTCTATAAAAATTGTAGCTTCCAAATAAAAGCTGTTACGTAGTGGAATTCCACAATGATTTCACTTGTGAGTGACAATAAAATAAAAAGAAAAAACATAACAGAATACAATATTAGTCATTTAATTAAGAAAAAATACGAAATGAGAATTACTTTCGAAACAGAAATGATTACTTGAGACATTCTTTTGACAGCTAACACTTTTATGTAACAAACTCATTTTTTTATATAAACGAGATACTGCCTTAGTATTTCACTTGACCATTACTATTACAAGTTACAACAAAACAGCTTTCTACACGCACATTAGAATTAGAAAATCATTTACGTTTCGTGTGTTATGTACTTGTATTTATATGTCCGTTGACTTATCTTTATACACTGCTAAAGTGCGTTTTTAATGCTTTCTACGCTATTAAAAATTCCAAATAAATACATGGTTTAGAGCGTAATTAAATTTAATTGGTCTTTCTACCGATTCTCCGCGATTATAATTTGGATATAAATCATTGTTGCCATAAAGAGACTTAGTATTCACATATAAATGTCACCTTTGTTTAATTAGGCTCGAAGTGAATTTGTTCTGAAGATTTATACGCTGTATACTACTGTGGTTGTAGTGTATTTGAGTGCATAGCTTGCACATAGAGGTTATTGTAGCAGGCATAAACTAGTTCCCTTTGCTTGAACGTTCTTTCTCGTCGTTTTTCATCCAAATTACCGGACACTCTTCGCATAAATATGTGATGGATGAAAATAGAGAGATTTCGAATTATATTATCTGGCATACATTTTGCGTTGTAAAAATAACAAATTCGACTTGTTTATACAAACAAAAATAGTTCACATGATAAAATAAACTTATAGAGAAAACCCGGAAACTATCAAACTTCGAAATTTTATTGAAAGAATATCTGAATACAATAACTGCTGATATGGTACAATACAATAACAAACATAAACATAAAAATCTTGAAAAAAAGTGGTGTTTTCAGCCTAAAATGCGATACGTTCAACACTTTTCTTCAGTTCAGCATTTCCAAGGAGGCTATTAATAGTAATAATGATTTACTTGTCAATGGTCCTTTCCTGTCCTCCTAGAGCTGAGCAAAGCTCTTGAGACCTTTTATCTACCTTTGGAGCAGTTCCTACTGGCTACAGAATTGTTGACGTTGAAGTAAAACGATTTCTATGGAAGCAAGGTGTTCTGATTCCAAAATTTGGTGAGCCGTTTACGCCACCTTCGAGTTGGTAGATCTTCCCATCCTCTGCAGAGTCTTAATTGCCAGCTGCGTCGTCTACAGCCAAATCTCGACGTAGATCTGCGTTACGGATGAACCAGGAAGCATTTGCGATCATCTTTAGGGTCTTATTTTGTTGAGCTTCTAGCCTTTTCAAGTGGGTTTTGGCAATACACGTCCATGTTAAGGCTGCGTATGTTAAGTCTTAGCGATAATAGACTCTTGGAGCAGAGGAATGGGTGAACAATGAATCGGAGGTCCCAAAACCGCCGATAACTCTATTGGTGTGGTGGCGAAGTGTGAGTCTCTTCATCATACCACGGTATGTAACAGGTGGAATCTATGTTAAATGATAATCGGCGACGAAGAGGTGAGGTAGACATACGAGCTGCCAACCAACTAGCAACAACGCCAAGAGAAGAACTGAGGTCATACAAGCAGGACAGATGATGGCAATCGGTCTCATCTGTTGTGCCGGACGACGGCTCTCTTTGGCGGCTATCAAAAGCCCTGAAAAGGAAGAACGCTCCAAAGGAAAGAGGGAGGAAAAGATCCAGATCTTTTCAGAACATCTGGAAAAAAATTTCGAATGCGTGGAGGGTCAACCTCAATACGGCCCTTTACACTGTGAGGTTGGCCTTGCAGTTCAGAATATACCTGTGCAACGCGGTGAACCGCTACCTGCTGTGAGACTTAAGGAGGTGCAACGCCAAATCAGCTTCCATAAGAATGGTGAGGCTCCTGGAGCCAATGGCATCGCAAACACTGCCCTCAAACGATTGCCAGAAAGTGCCATCGATGTTCTGGTCGTCTTGCTTGGTGCCATGCTGAGTCTTAGAACGTTTCCGTCCATCTGGAAACGGGGCGATGTCGTTATGCTCCTGAAGCCCCGCAAAGAGCAGCAATTTCCGTCAAGCTATAAGCCGATAAGTCTTCTGTCGAATCTATCTAAAATAGCCGAAACCATAATTCTCGAAAGGCTACGAGATGCCATCGTTGAGGGAAATGTTCTGCCCAATGAGCAGTTCGGCTTCCGCAGAGGCTTATCGGCCGATTTCCAACTCCGACTGGCGGAGGAGGTGCGGAATGCTCTGGAGTTGCGGTATTCGACCTGCGCGGTTTTTCTAGACTTTGCCCACACTTTTGACTCCGTATGGCACAACCGCTGATTATTTAAGATGCGACGACTAGGCATCAATCCGGAACTGGTAGCCCTCGTGCAAACCTACCTCTCGGATAGACCTTTAGAGCCCATAGATCCATACGTGCCGGTGTTCCACAGGGTTCCCTCTTAGGACCAGAACTCTTCATTCTTTACACGTCAGACATCCCGAGGTCACTACATACAAAACTAGCCATATACGTCACGCAATGATGGCTTGGTGTGCCGGCGGCTACAAACGTACGTTAATGAGAACGGAATGGTCAAGTAAGTGGAGATTAAAAATAAATCCAACAAAATGTGAAGCTATAAGGTTTTCACGTAAGCGTAATCCTTCACCTACCACTGTAGCGATCCAAGGTGAACAACTTCCCAGGAAGACCCATGTTACGTATCTGGGCGTAACGTTGGACACAAAGTTGGTGTTTAGACAGCATTTTACGAACGTTGTCTCCAAATTCTTGCGGGCGAGGGCTGTCCTGTATCCGCTCCTTTGTGCCTGAAGTTCTTTAAGTATTAAAATTAAGCTGCTGATCCACACGGTGTTTCTCCGGCCGATTTTAACTTATGGAGCCCTTACCTGGTCCAGTGTCAGCAAATCCCAAGTCAAACGTCTCGACGTATTACAAAACCGGGTGTTGCGAATCATTCTAGCGGCACCCTGGTGTGTGACAAACAACCAGATCCACAGAGACTTACAACTCCAAACACTCACGGAGTATGTGCTGGTGCTGGCCAGAAAACCCTAGAGAAGGTGTCACGGTCGGAGAACCTGTTAGTACAACATCTCCCCCGCGAGTCGCAACAAGACGCGTCTTAAAGATGGCGTAGTAGCCCCGGCTGTAGATGAGCCACACAACTGAGAGGTTTCCGTCATCAATACCTCACGTGGCATGTACCACGCGGCCTAGAGGACAAAAGGGCTTAATTCCACCCTTGGCACAACAAAGGCCCTATGAAGAGGTGATTGGAAGCCGGTCGAAGATCCCTGGTTCAGTTTCAGTCGTCATCTGGTGGACCAGCGCAGGATTTCGTTAATATTGTATTGGAGGTGATGACATACGAGGGTCTCGCTTCTGGACGATGTAAAGATTACTAATATTAACACTTGAAGGTAACTGTACCTATGGCCAGGGGTTTGAATGCTGCAGGTGACGCTTGTAGTAACGTCTTGCTAGATCGGTATCAGCTTGAGCTACCATTCGCTGTTGGGACATAATTAATAGCGCGACATTATTTATGGCGAGGTAATATTGTAAAAAAGACATACATAGACAATACACACGCTATTTAAACAGCAAGAACTGCGGTGGATACTCTCGATAAGCAATAATAATAATAATAAGCAAAAAATAATCGGTTTAGACACTATGTAGATTCCTTGCTTTTTATTCCACAAATAAATGTGGTATCTGTTTCAGTATTCTTGGAACTTGGAAGCTTTTTCGAAGTATGAGAAGAAAACACGAATTTTAGCGATTCTATTTTTCCTCCTAGTTTGGGGTGCCCGTATAAGGAATCAAAACGACACGATTTTGTTTTTCATTTCCGCGAACTAAATTTTGAACGAAATCCTCTCAAGGGACAAGTGTATAACATGTAAAACGGTGAAGTTTTCTAATATTTCGGGGGTGACTTCGCGAATCCATTTAATCTGGCCTAGAATCTGGAATTGGGAAAGGAAGAACCGTGAGATGAAAATGCGCAGAAAGAAGGAAAATTACACCGTAGAAATATACGAGTAGCCATATAAATCCATTCTTTATGCAATTAAGTGAAATTTTATATGGAGAGGTTAGTAAATCTTAATAAACCCCGGCACATAGAGGAGTGTGTGCTGAGAGAGAGAGAGAGAGAGAGAGAGTAAAGGAGAGCTGGAGATGAAAAAATATTATATCCTAATATAAAAGGTTTTCCCTGACAGCAGGTATAAATCTTCTGTCCGGGATATAAAAAGGAATACGAGAAAAATGAGCTTGAAATGAAAATAAAACGAAAAAGCGATTCAAATAGAAGGCGCATAAATTACGATATGTATGTGAGTATAATATACACATGCCCATGGCTGTATATATACATATATATTTAGATACAGATATTTTCATGTACATATATGAAAACATAAAATTTAGAATAAAGAGGAGTACATGCATTTATTTGCTGCAATTTCGTTATGTTGTTACATCCGCGTAGTATGTTAATAATAATAAAAATGAAATATTTACATGTATAGTAGATTTCGCCGCGGAAGAATGCGAAATATTAATAAAAAATATGAGAATCCACTTTGATCTAATCTTTATGGGTCTTTATACGGCTTTTATATTCACAGCTTGTTTGAAGCTTCTCACATAAATGTACGTCACAGGATTGTTTACTTGGTGCGGTGTCTGTAAAATTAAGTTTGCTTAACATTGTTTTGATTTAAGTAGAACAACAAATATGGATGAAAGTGTTTTGTTTTTTCCATTAGTTTTGCAAGTTAGTACCATTAGGCTGACTTTTCTTTAGATTTATAATTCATATATTCATATAGCGAAACATCAAGTTTGTTAAGTACAACGACCATGACAACACCCGAAAGATACATCTTTATACTTTTTCCTATAATACAAAAACAAACCTTTAAAATAAACTAAGGAAAGAAATTCTTGGTAATGCGGCTAGTAGTGAAAATGATAATTAACCATAATTAATAATCACTGTCATTCATCACCATACAGCGACGCGTTTCGATTTTATAAATCTCATCAGGCTGTCTTTGTGAGAATGACAGTAATTTGTGAAAACTCATATATATATCAAACATCGTGTATTAAGTATATATGAGAGATTAATTTTACAAATATTGACTTATGTTGAATTGACTATTGTCTATCTACTTTTATTTCTACAAAGCCAGTAATTATTTATTACATTGACCTGTAGCTGTAGAATTAGCGACATCAGACCAAGCATAAGCCAGAAATAATTGAATAATTGAAAAGTTTCATATATGTATAATATATCCATCACTTTTCTGTAGAATAATATGAGATATATCCATCTTTCAACCAGGATAATTTAAATTCAAAGAATGTTACATCTTAGCCGTGCATATATCAAATTAAGGAAAGAAATTCTTGGTAATGCGGCTAGTAGTGAAAATGATAATTAACCATAATTAATAATCACTGTCATTCATCAACATTCTTTGAATTTAAAATAAACTTAAACTGGAAAATTTTAATTTTGGATAAAACATGTCACGATCGCAATCCAAAAACCATAGCATTGGAAAAACGTCTGCAAATGTAACCAGACAAGTAATGGACTATCAATCAAAGTCGCTGCAATTATATAGATAACACTTCACGGACTATTCTTAGAAAATATTTAAAGATATTTCGGAATTGTGTGAAAAAATACATTTGTATTCTTAGATTCTAGAGGGAGCACCTCCTACGACTTTTAATTATACAAAGTGTACACTTGATGAAGAAAAGCATCTGAGGAATTGCCTAAAAACAATGACGAAATTGCATTACGGATTGAAGACATCGTGTGCTAAAATGCTTGCGTGTGATTTGGTTTGCCAGAGTCAAAGATCTAAGATCTACAACGTCCACATCACTAGCAAGAACAATGGGTCAGTTTTGGGCAAATTTTTCAGAAACTTAATGTAGGACCACATGGTCCTACACAGACCGGCAGAATGGATTTAAGAAGAACACCGACGTGGAGCAACCATCAAAACCATGGTGGACTGGCAAATCACCAAGGAAGACCTGCAGAAGGTCTTAAAGAAAGCCAAAAACTGTATTGGTTGAAAAGGTTCACATCCATTCACAAATACCTTGCTGCTTGTTACACGCAAGTCCTAGAGGAACCCGACGCCATACCGGAATTCATGACGGAGGGGATCACCTACCTGTTGCCGAAAAGCGGCCGCTGCACTGAGGATCCAACAAAATACAGGCCCATCACATGTCTACCTACCATCTATAAGCTCCTCACTGCCATAATATCGGATAAAATATATCAACACCAGCAAAATAAGCCGCTAGGCGAAGAGCAGAAAGGATGTCAAACGGGATCCAGAGGATGTAAGGAGCAGCTGGTGATTGACTCCGTGATGATGAGCAATGCTAAACGGAAGAAGGGCGACCTGTTTATGGCATACATCGATTACCAAAAGGCGTTTGACAGCGTACCCCACACGTGGCTGCTGCAGGTTCTGAGAATATACAGGGTCCAAGACAAAATTATAGATTTCCTCGGTCACGTCATGACCAGATGGAGGACTACTACATCTAAGAACATCCAAGATGGAGATAAACGCTAGCAACATAAACATCAGAAGGAGCATTTTTCAGGGAGATGCTCTGAGTCCGTTATGGTTCTGTTTAGCCTTGAAGCCATTAACAGCGCTTTTAAGAAATCTGGGAAAACTATACCGAATAGGTAAACCAGCAGTTGAGATACGCCACCTCTGGTATATAGATGACCTGAAGTTGTACGCCAGCCATAGGAGTCATTTTCATGATCTGCTTGATTGTGTGGGACGTTTTAGCAGAGATATACACATGAATTTTGGATTGGACAAGTGCAGGATCAATTGCATGGACAAGGGAAAGTGGGACGAGCACGAGGGACGAAATGTGGAAGGAAGACAAGGCCTGGTTTGCGGAATGGAAGAGTATGAACATTATAAATACCTTGGATATCTGCAGGCGAAAGGCATACATCATAAGTCAGCCAAGGAGCAAATTACTGACGAATATCTGAGTAGAGTAAAAGCAATACTTCGAACAAAGCTGTTTGCCATTAATATGTCAAGGGCAATTAACACATATGCTACATCAGTGTTAACATATGGCTTTGGCGTCATTGGATGGACTGACACGGATCTTAAACGAATCGACATTAAGACGAGAACTGAGGCCAGGAAGTACAGAGCACATCACCCCAAGAGTGAAGTGGAGAGATTTCACCTGCCTAGAAACCAGGAGGGAAGAGGAATACCGAGTACCTATGAGAGACACTATGCTCAGGTGCAAAACCTAACGCTATATTTCCTTGCAAAAGCCGAAAGCAGCAGCTTGCACCGTGCTAACGGATGTGACTCTGACTCCTCTACAATTGGCTAACAAAAGCTTCGACCCCGCCTCTAAGATACGGACAGCTGCAGAGGTAAAGGAAAGGTGGCAAAGTAAGCCACTACATGGAAAATACCCCACCTTCATAGAATCGGATTCCATCGACACCAAGGCATCCCAACGATGGCTGAGGGTGGGGAACATGTTCGTCGAGACCGAAGGGTTTGTCGCTACCATCCAAGATAAAGTGATTCCCACGCGCGCCTACAAAAAGAGAATACTACGCTAAGACATGCCGAACACTACCTGCAGGCTTTGTGCACAGAAAGAGGAGACATTGGACCATCTGATGACAGGATGCTCGGTACTTGCGCCGAAAGCATATCTTGACCGACACAATAATGTCGCCAAGATAGTCCATAAACATCGTAGGAATGCCTACATGGGGGCAAAAGATCTCGAGCCTTACTACAGATATGAGCCGCCATCAATCTGCGAAGATGATAACATAAAAATCTACTGGAATAGGAAGATTATAACGGACAAAACTATTCCAAACAATATCCCGGACATTGTACTGATATTCAAGAACAAAAGGCATGTATACATCATAGACATAGCCGTCCCGCTGAGTGTGAACACAAAATTAATAAATACTTACCATTATCGGATGAGGTGAAGGCAATGTGGGACTCGGAGAAGGTTACCATTGTTCCCATTGTCATCGGCGCGACGGGTGAAGTTCCCTATAAATTACACCATTCCTTAGAAACATTACAACTCCACAGCAATTTATATACAAACCTGCAGAAATCAGTGCTGCTAGACACCTGCAGCATAGTACGGCGTGTACTCAACTAGCTGTCTACCATCCACTGCACACCAGGTACTTGTGGCGACACCGTACTCGGATAGAAACCGCACCTAAGCAAAGATGCGTGAAAGAGGAGATAATAATAATAGGAGTTTCTTGACTATACATACAGAATTACAAAAAAAAAACAACAAACATCTATATATATATGTATATATACAGGGTGTTTCTGAATTGATACGAAAGATTTCAAAGGGCGATTCTTTAGCAAAAATTAAGGGTGGTCTTTCATATAACTTTTTGCTCAACACCCTTTTCCCTCCAAGTTACAGCCCTTTAAAATCAGGTAAAAAAATTTGTTTTTATTTAATATATCCACTTTGGAAAAATTTAGAAGAATGAAATTTGGCAAATAACTGATGCTAATAAAATGGCAGTTTTTGAGCGTTTTCGTTACCCTAAAATGTAATCACAAGGGGCTGGAAAAAACAACCCCTATAATATTTTGCATCAGAAGTTTTTAATGCGCCTATATTTTTATGGAAATCACTGGATAGGACGAGGAGGCACCCAGAATTGGCCTACCCGATCTCCAGATTTGAATCCATTGGACTTTTCCATTTGGGGTTTTTTAAAACACTGGTTTATTTCACTCCCGTTGAAAATATCGATGATTTAAGGGATCGTATCATCGTAGCATGTGAGACTATTAGAAATACACCAGGATTATGTCAAAGAATACGGAATTCAATTAGAGGAAGAGTAGAGTCCTGCATTTTGGTCGAGGGGCGCCATTTTCAACATTTATTATGATTTTTGTAATTGAAATTTTGTCCACGTTATTATTAGTTTTTTTGTAATTTGTTAATTGTTATTAGTAGTACAATTATTGTGCAATCCGTTCTAATTTACAATATTCTTCAACTAAATTAAAAAATGACATTCTTTCAATAAAGTTTTATTTAGTTGTGAAAAATGTTTGAAGTCCTTATAAAACTGTCTAGAAATTAGAGAAAATCAGGACAATAAAGCTATTTGTGATGTGACTTCATTTGACAGCAGCTTACTTGATACTCTTTGTGAATTTATGGGAAAAGAGTCTGAGCACTATTTTATTTTTTTGTGATCAATCTAACCATTTTATGATAAAAAGTCAAGACATAAAAAAGTTGCAGATTGAGTCTGTCTGTTTAAATCAATTTTTTAAATAGGTAAATATAGGCGCATTAAAAAGTTCTCATGCAAAATATTATAGGGGTTGTTTTTTTCAGCCTCTTGTGATTACATTTTAGCGTAACAAAAACACTCAAAAACTGCCATTTTATTAGCATCAGTTATCTGCCAAATTTCATTCTTCTAAATTTTTCCAAAGTAAGTAGATATATTAGTAGATATAATAAATAAAAACAAATCTTTTTACCTTATTTTAAAGGACTGTAACTTGGAGGGAAAAGGGTATTGAACAAAAAGTTACATGAAAGACCCCCTTAATTTTTGCTAAAGAATCACCCTTTGAAATCTTTCGTATCAATTCAGAAACACCCTGTATATATAAAAATAGTAGCAGTACAATTTTGCTAAAATTATGCAAATTGTATATTCAAAAAGACTAAATCGCCCCTGAGTATACAACGCTCATTAAGTGCTCTTCCTTTAGTCTCTAACTAATACAATAAAACAAAAATACAAAAAAAAACCGTAGAAAAGAAACAATAAGACGTAAGAAAAAATAGCAACAAGAAAAACTGTAATTAGCAGGTAACTCTGATTTTAGGATTTTTACATAAAACATAGTCGAATGTATGCTGCGTCTGTTCTTCATGTTCAAAATGCACTTCTCTTTGTAAATGTGAGAAACTTTCCGGAACTTCGCGAACTTCCACCAACCTCATACAGCAATTTTGCACACGTTGGATTTTTTTAGAATTCTCAGCAGTTATGGATGAAGAGTACCAGTAAAACATCACCATAATAATTAAAGTAAAATAGAACCAGTGCGTCGCATAATAGCAGATATACATTTCAGGGCAATAAAGGCTTTCTGAATTAGTCGCATGATATAGGTAGAAAATCTATGCGAGGTCTCGAGGCATATGCCTAAATTTTTAACGTTGTCAGTAGGTTGACTTTTCTCGTTGAGGATTTGAATATCAAGAAGAGACAATTCATGTTGGCGAATGCGTCGGAAGGAGGAAGGAAAATTGTATAACTTTACTTACTCTAACTGGTTGCTACAAAACACTGATAGAAGGATAACAATCTAGATATAGCAGACATTTTGCATGATGTCTAGTCCCCCATACCCATATAATGAGCAAGTATTCAGTGACGAAGGCTTCTTACCTGCCACATCAATTGACGTGCTGCATATTCAAGAGAATTGTGCTATTAAAAAAAATCAAAAAACATTAATGTCACTCCAACGAAACGAAAAAGATTATATCTACTTGATTACCTGCTTAGGCAGACACCAGACAAGCAATTAGTTTTTGTCAATAGTCAACCTATTTCCAAACATTATTATATCCGTTTTTACAAAGAAGGAGCGAAATAAAAAAAACAGAGACATTTTGACCAACACATCAGTTTTAAGAATAATATAAAAGCAGCAAACCGCTAAGAGAAAAATTTATGACAGAATTAAAACAACTGAAGCAGGAAGGAGAAAAAGGCCTGACAGATTTTGAAGAGAAAACCATTATTTCTGAGTCTGAAAAAGATATAAATTCCATTCAAGTCTCAGAGCCGGACCACACAGCATTATATTAAAAAAATTGCCCAAACTATAAAATCATTTGTCTGACAATAATTTATTTAGGCTAGTTTTGATTGTAAATATATTGTGATTGATCAAACATGTGACAATCACATGGCGAAAGGTCTGGTCTGTATAGAGGGTGAGCAACGACAGTTAAATACATTTCTGCTAATCTTTGGGAAAGAACAACCTCACAGTTTACAAAAATGGCTGCTAACGTGCAGATATCCACAGAAAAGACAAAATCGTTAGTCGTTTCAAAGGAGCCTGTAAGATGCAAACTAGAAATATGTAGCAAGTGATGAGATTTGCGTACTTGGGGGTGGAAATATCAAGTGACCGAAATACTTATATGGAAGCCAGGTAACAGAGAAGAGGAGATTCACCAGAGGAAGAAGAGCACCTAACGAACACATATAAAGAGCAGATGGAACTAGAATGATAAAGATTGGAAGAGACGAAAGGTTAGAAGGAAGAAGGATCCTGGGAAGACCGTTAAGGTTGTCAGGCATGTCAGAGCAACGGTCACCACTGACTGTATGATACCCCAATGATGTCACCGTGCCAAAATCCGCAAGAAACGGTTTGTGTTGAAGATTCCCCTCTTCAGAAGGAAGTTTTTAATATTTCCCATTTCTGTTCAAGCGTAAAGTGTTTCATTTTGCAAATCTCAAACATAAAACTAATTTGCTATCAATTCGTGAATCTCATTCAATCTGTTAAAATCAAACAATAACCGATACCTAGTTCAAATTCTCAAATTTAGATGGCTCACTCTGGTGTCATAATTGCGAGTGATGAACTAGAAGTTTTTACTGTTTTACCAGAAATAAATCACAAAAATCTCAAGAAATTGAATATAAAATAAAAGTTGTTTGAATGATAAAAAAATCTACTTAGACTACAGCATTGCAAAATCACGGATGTGTCAGAATTGGAACAATTTTGGATAAATTACCACCAGAAATCTGCAAGAATGGGCCATAGTTTGCAAACTTCGATTTTAAAGATTCTGAAGACTGCGTTCAAGAATTTGAACAAAAATGTAGGATAGGGTCAAAGAAAGAACAACATTGATGTCAAAATAAGGAAGCTGTGTTTATGGATATTTTGACTGCTGTCAGTATTTTCAGAAGTTTAATTTTCAAACTAATTCCTAAATAATAAATAATTGTACATTTGTTTAAACGAAATATTCAACTAGCTGCTTGATAGTCGGCGTTGAGGAGTGAATATTTCTTTTGATTCGTGGGGTGGACAAACAACACCTGCATTCTTTAATAATATTTTAGAAATAAAGAAATAAATTCAGTATTTTGGATTGTTTCTCAACAAGAAATTTTGCAAGAAATCGAGATTCCCCGATAAAAGAGGAAGTTGATAATATCGAAGTTATTTGCTTGATTGGCACTCCATAAAGCTCTAGAAAGAAATCGGTACAACTTGAAGATAATTCTATGAGAAGATCTAGATTCTTGACTAAATGCTTTTGATGCTATGAGCAGTAGAGCAATGGCTCTGATTTGGCCTCCAGAGCACTCCAGTGTTAAGAGAAATGTCAATACAAATAAACTTGCAAAACAGGAAGTCAATATGCATTTCGTTGAATCTTTCAGAAACAAGTTCCACAATGGAAGATAAAAGAATCACCAAACCAAATCGAAATCAGAAACTGCTTAATCTTAGAAATCTATTACGGATTGGTTATTGTTTTATAAGATATTACATCAAAAATATGGCCAAAGCGAATCAACAGGATTCAACAGCAACATCATAGCCAAAGCAGGAAGAAGAACAGGTTGCAGCCTAAATAAAATAAGAAGAAGAAGAAGTTTCTTTCGTTCGAGTAGCTGTATGTGGACCGGGTTTATCATGCAAAAGCAACATTTATTGTATTGGACATCTTCGTCTTTTGGACATCTCCGTCTTTTGGTGCTATTAAATTGTGGAGCAATTTTCTGATGAAAAATAATAACAAGGTATTTGATTATATTGATTTAGTTTTAGAATCATTCTTGCGCAATTATTATCTCACTTGCTGTGATGATTTTAATTATTGTGCTCATGAATTTTAACCAGGTAATGCTTTACCATATCTTTATAATAAATAAAATCACTCTCATCATATACTTAGTTTAACATTTCTAGAGAGATAACCTTTCCATACTTACAGTTCAAATATTAATCATCAAAATTGTCAGTTATTTTAACAACTCTGTTACAAACCCCAATTCGTTTGTAGCATTTATATTCAATGAAACATGTTAGTGTGATTGCAAATTAAAGTAAACAGCTAGTCAGAGTCTACTACGTTTCATTTTGTAATTTCTCGTATATACAAAATCCGCAATTTCCTACGCTAACATTTCTCCTTATTCACTTTGTCATTAAATTACATTTAACTTTCACGTTTGAATGGAGGTATTCTCTTTCTAGAAACGCAAACATAAAGACGAGTAAATGCAATGCATATTCTCGACTTGTATTTTATCGAATTACCGCTTATCAAGCGGAGTTTGTTGGTTTTAAAATAAAAGCAGGGAGAAGTTCAGCGGTTCGTTGCGTCGGTCGGGGGTTCCAGGAAACACCCAACCACTGGGTGGCATGGCACTCATGTTTGTGTGGATTGAAACCTCTTATTTTATACATCGCCACCGCAAATCAAATCATTTACCGTTTGCATATTTATTGAATAACTTCTGGTATAATCCCATCTATATTTTTTTTGCATGGAAACCCGTTTTGGATCCATAATTAACTAAACAGGTGTTCCTGACAGATACTTGGTAAAACATATATGTAATTAAATTATTATTGTGTATGATAATAAGGTTTATTCAATTTTACATATAAAGCAATCTGTATTTACATAATTACACAGGGTTTCTCACGAAGGCGTTCGTTAGAAGTTTTCGCCGCTAGAAAAAACTTTGGACTTTTTGGACTTAAGGGTCAGTCAAGATGCTTTTTCATTCTAAAATATTTTCAAGGTCGTACCACTTTCGGCAACACCGGAAGTCGCCATAAACTTTCTTATTTTAAATGGAACACCCCATATATTATCTCGTTTTTGAATTCCCGAGGAAGTTTTATGATGAGTTTTATATAGTTTTCCTATACCTATTTTCATTTGTTTCTTAGATATCTTGATTATTTTGAAAATTTTGAAATACATATCGTCACCCTAATTAGCAAACCTCGTAACTCCCAAATGACAAAATTTTGAGGAAACAAATAAATTTATCTATCTTTACAGTTTTTTGAATAAGGACAATCGCTATTTATATGTATATCACTTTGCTCCCAACAGCGGATGGTAAGTCGATCCGGATCTCAACCCTCTGAAAAAATGTCACCGTCCCACCACAACGATAATCAGCCGCCTAACCACTGCGGTTATCAACCCGTTTAGCGTCTTCGATGCTATAATAGCGTTGTTATAGCAAAATACACAAATTGCTCTTACAAATGTCATCTATTCTCCTTCAGTTTTCTCACACGTACAACGACCGTACATTTTTCTTTTTTCTCTTATGTTGGAGCCAACTCTCTTTAAGTAAGGTATAGCATCGGTACGTCTAGAAAATTATAAGTCTATTGTTATATAATTGGAAATGTCTTTCCGGGGTTGGTTGTCACATATGACAATCTACTCTGGCAGGTTTTTCCGGTAGGCTTTTGGCTTGTTGCATGTAAAGAAGGTGATAAATCATAAAAAATAACAAAAACTGAAATGCTTGCAGCAGTGAGGATGGTAAAAAAGGAGGGATTCTTAACTTAACTATGAAATTTTCAAAGACGACATTGACGACGAAAAGATAGGTCGGCGCCCCACCACCATTGGTTATTTTCCAATTGCTAATGTGCGTTCTGATGACGACAAATCAAATCAATAGGTTCGTCAAATGCCCGGTATTTACTACAGTTTATCGCCAAAAGAAATAGAACCTTTGGCTTATAATCTTTACTGAGCAAGTTCTATAGTCCGGTCAATTTAGACAGTTAAAATAACAAAAATTTCGACAGAGCCAAATTTTGGTGGAGATCTTGGGTTTGTCATTAAAAATAAAAATTTGAAAGTCCCCATCAATCCCATGTGTGCTAAGAAAGTTACAAACTTTACTCCCCTCCGCTCCAGAAAAACTTCTTAACACTATTTTTTGCAATTGCAAGAAAGGTTGTAGTGCCAAATGCGGCTGTAGAAAAGTAAGGTTATAGTGCTCTCCAGCGTGTACCAATTGCTAAGCTCATTCTTGCTCAAATGTCCAATTGAATACAACATAGGAAGATTCATGTGATTTTGATGAAGAGACAACTGAGTCATTTTCATTTGAACAATTTATGAATATCCAGCAAGAGGAAAAGAAGAAGACGAAATCGAAGAAGACGTGATTGTTGAAGTTGACTATGAAGAGTATGAATCAGATTGAAATATCAAAATAAACCAGAACGACAATTAAATTCAATAACCAATATCAATATTAATAATCTTCATGCAGTTAATGTACGTATTGTCTCTAAAAATTACGTCATAACGGTTCGTGGAATAGGCCTACTGGAGAAACCACGTTGAAAGCCAAAATTTGGCTTAGTCGGCATTTTGATCACTATTTTTATGTCTAAATTGACCGGACTATCTATTAAATGGCAGGATAATAGATGTAAACAAGGACAATCTCTATTTATATGTATAACTGTAAGTAGCTAATTTATCAATTATATCATTATTTTTAAAGATCCATACAATACTTAGGTGTTACAATGGAGTTACGAGGTTTTTCCATTAAATCCCAAAGTATCTGGAGTTACGAGGTCACGAGATCATTCCAAAAGGGTGAAAAAATAAAAGAAATAGTTTTGTTGATGATCAGTGTTTACTTATTTGAAAGCAAACAGAAAAGTACTTCAAGAAAATATAGAAAATATATGTATTTCTTAGAACTAGCATTAATCTACTTAAAAGTAAACATGTAACTAAGCACTCGACAACAAACTGTACTACGAGTAAACTCAAAATAAATTACGTAAAGCATACTATGAAAAACAAAATTTTTAAGATACTGTAAGTTATCATAGAATGCGTGGTAATCAGACAGCATAGTGGTTTTTAACGCCTGGAGATGTTCAAACTTGTCTTGTTTAATTTCCAATTTCTCTTGATAGAGTTGTGGTATCTCATTAAATGGTATGCCTAAAGGTACCTTTTTGTTACCTCGAATTGGGAGAGGCTGCCAGTCCTCAGTGTGTCGAAGCTTAAATTCAAGTGTACCATTACGGTGATAACGTAGTGCACGCAAGTTAGTTACAGAAGGATCTCCTGATCTTTTTCCTGGCCTAATGGAAGGTATATACTGCATACTGCTAAAATTTCGGAAAAATTGTTATGTTACTTGATATGGTTCTGGTCGTTTACGAGCTTTTTGAACATGTGATAAGTAATCTGCAGGCACATTTATAATTTTATTTCGTATAGTTGCCGTTCTATGCAAGAGTGCATGGAATCAGCTTCCATTTGTGTGTGACCTTGCTCTAAATATTTCTGGACAACACACACTTTGTGATGGACGGCAAAATTAAGTAAGGCACTGGACAGAATTGCATTACGGTTTTGGCCAGGACAGCCATCGCTGTAAAAAATTAGTTCTTGTCCAGATTGAAGATGTGGCAGCTGGGTTTCTGCAAAGTAGCAAATTATTGTAGCAAATTCATTTGCACCCACCATACCTTCTATTTCGCTCCATAAGAAGTAATATCCAGCATGTATTTTAATATCCAAAACAGTGAAGTTGTGTACAGCTAATTTTGTTTTAAAATATAAGCTGGCGACGTTTGATTTTGGGCACAAACGAACTGCCTGCATGTCCATCGTATACACTTTGTTGCTCTCACTGCTTTCATCCTGGTCCTTCTCTTCTCTGGATTCTTTTTTCTTTTCTTGGTGTTCTGTGTATTCTTCTTCTAAAATATTATTCGCATTTTTTGCCACACATAAGTCACATTCGTCCTTTTTTCTCTGAAATAGACTCAAATTCATGTCGTTGAAATAGTGGT
The DNA here is from genome assembly GCA_023690525.1 of Holotrichia oblita. Taxonomy (NCBI): domain Eukaryota; kingdom Metazoa; phylum Arthropoda; class Insecta; order Coleoptera; family Scarabaeidae; genus Holotrichia; species Holotrichia oblita. Next base: position 26,065,590 of record CM043019.1, on the reverse strand, counting down.
CAAAATAAGTAATAGAAAATGGCGCGACGTTCCTTTGATGACACCAATCTTTACTGTATAGTTCATACAACTGTTGTTTGGACTGCCATTGTGGTTCCAGATATAATTTGTTAGATGTTGATCTGCAATAATGCGACTCCATCTTTGGCAGACTTTCAAGAAATAGTTTAAGGGAATCTATTCTTCTAACTTCCAATCTTCTCCTGTTCTTTTGACTTGGCTCCTAATTGTTCCGGTTTGTCTCAGTTTCTATAGCTTCGTCATCATCAGAACCAAGTTCTCTTTCATCTTCTGCTGTCCATTCTCCTATTCCCAGTGAATTAAGATACATTCTTTTGCACACCTTGAGTGGTACATTGTTTTTTCGTAAATAGTAACTAAAGCTATTTACCCTTCGTGAGTTCTCCTCTTTTTTCGATCTCTGTGTCGTTGCGTTTCACCTAATTTCATATTCAGCTGCACAAAAAGTTTCTTTTCTTTGCAACTCGATTTCCAAAAACTGTCGAATTCTGATTTTCTATCTTCCTCTGCAAACAAATAACATTTTAAAGTAGGCTTCTTTCCTGAACCTTGATTTTTGGTAGATATTTTGCACGAACACCTGTCTTTCAGAACTCGCTGTTGCTTTGGAATGCTGTATTCCCATTTCCCACAAGCTATCTTTTTTCCTTTGTACGAGTCGCCTAGCTCTCTTCTTCTTTTATTCTGCTCCCTTTTCCAGTTGCCTTCTTTAACGTGTCTCCTTTTCAGTCTTTTTCTTCTCAAAGGGTTTTCCGCATTTTCTTCTTCGCTATTCAAGTCTTCAGTAGGTTGATAATGTGGATCTTCGGCTGTTGATGTTTTACTAGTATTTTGATCCACACTGCTTTTCACAATTTCATCTCTAGAAATATCTTCCGATGAGTTGGGCTCCGAATCTTTTTCTTTGCAACTTTGAACTTCAGTAGGTTGATAATCTGTGTCTTCAGTGTGTGACGCCTCATTGGCATTTGTCTCAGTAACTTCTATGTTTTCGTCTTCCAAAGTATCTTTAGATAAGAAATATACTTCACTAGCTACTATTCTCTTCATCTCTCTCTCTTCATCTTGTAAATTCCCTGTGTTCTGTTGATTAGAATTAGAATTTATCTCTGTTATACTGTGTTCTTGAACTACAGTACATATATTCCACATTATTAGGTAGTTGAGAATCTACGAAAATTGGGGGCTTTTCAAGAGCCATGTCTAGAATTTTTCGTGCACGGGACTACGAAAATAAGACAAAACCGTTACAGTTGGAACTTTACAAAAGTAAATAAATAACAACAAACACTAACATTTACTTCAAAAGTTACTCAAAACAATATAAATGTACATTACCTTGATAGAAGCGATGCAAATTAGGGCTCACTCTTAACTTCGACAACACTTTACACACAACTATTACCTCAATTTTAGCTTTGGAGATACGATGTTTTCCCTCGCCACAAACCGTTACAGAGTTACGAGGTTTTCTTTTAATGCTATACCGACTACACACAAACTGACATGGAGTTACGATATTTGATCACAACGTAGCTACCAAGTCATACTAACAGACGGCGCAAATATCTAAAATTGTGATACAAATGGAGTTACGAGGTTTGCTAATATACATACTATGTAGCCTTATTTTCAATAGGTACTGCGTCTTTTGCCATTTTCGACTGGTGATGAGTACTACTTGGGTAGACAGAAGCTCCAGAATGGTACTTTCGAAATTCACTTTGACAACTGATTTATCTCATACAGGGTGTTCAAAAATTTCCTGACCAATTACATCATCTTCAAAGTTGAGAAAGTTCAGTTTTTCAAATGCAACACCCTGCATATTATTACATGGTCGAATGCAGAATTGAATTCTGCATTGATTCGCTATGCTTTCCCTATACCTATTTTTAACGGTTTTCTTGTTATTCCATTCTATTTTCATATGAGTTTTGACAGAAACGTGAACATTGTTTATTATTCGAAATAAAAGAACATGATTGAAACGGCAAAAATTAACTATAATCAAAACACTAAAATAAGACAACAAAATTTAGAACATAGGTAATATCAAATGAATAACAAAAAACTTGGAAAATAACAAAAAATAATAAATTAATGTAAGCCAAATCATTATAATAATTAATACATCTTTTTATTCTTTTTTACAAAAATTGTTCTACATGACCGCCATTTTGATTCAAACAGAGAATAACTCTGTCATATACTCCTTGGGTAACCGACGTCCGAAGTTCGTCTAGACTAAGTTTTGTAAAGGCATCATGAATACGATTCAATAATTCCTCTCTAGTATGTACAGGCCTAGAGTAGATAAATTCTTTTATACGGCCCCAGATATAAAAATCCAAAGACGCCAAATCAGGTGATCTAGGTGGCCAGTTCCAGGGTCCTTGTGGGCCAATCCACCGATCCTCGAGTACTGTAGTGCTTACAAAGTAAGTAGTGCTGATGTACAGTTAGAGTGAAATGTTCTGGGGCACCATCCAGTTTATACAACTGTTTACTCTGTCACGTGGAGGTAGATCATTTAAGAAATCACTAACAAATCCTAAATTTTCATCATACACTTGATATGCTGCGCTATTGTCCATAATTAAACAAAAACATTAAAAGTAAAGTGGTCGTGGTGATTATTGTCCCTTATTACATGTGGATTATATTGTGCCCAGTAGTGATCATTTCGGCGATTTATAATTCTTTGCCTGTTGAATTTAGATTCATCAGTCCACATAATCCTGTGAAGAAATCTGGGATCTTCTGTCATTTTTATGCACACGAACTCGCAAAAGTCGACTCGTCTTACCTCATCACCAACTCGTAATCCGTGCGCAATAAATTCAGTGAAAGGGTGCATTTTATGTTTTTTTTTAATATTCTAGCGCTGCTGCCGTAGTTGAACTGCGTGGATAAGATTGAAAATAAGCCAAAACATTCACCTCGATATCTTCATTATTTATTACTAATCTATAGGCTTAAACTGCCTTGACATAAAATCAACAACATTGTTTCAATTCCTGTCAAAATCCATGTTTACTAGATAGACATTTCGGAGTTTCGTCAGCTTTTAATATGAGGCAAATATGGAATAACAAGAAAACTGTTAAAAATAGGTATAGGGAAAGGCATAGCGAATCGATGCAGAATTAAATTCTGCATTCGACCATGTAATAATAAATACAGGATGCATTCGAAAAACTGAACTTTCTCAACTTTGAAGATGATGTAATTGGTCAGAAAATTTTAGACACCCTGTATGCGATAAATCAGTTGTCAAAGTGAATTTCGAAAGTACCATTCTGGAGCTTCCGTCTACCCAAGTAGTGTTCATCACCAGTCGAAAATGGTAAAAGACGCAGTATTGAAAATAAGGCTACATATTTCAACATTTTCAAAGTAATTAAGATATCTAAGAAACAAATGAAAATAGGTAAGGGAAACTATATAATAGAACTTCCTCGAGAATTCAAAAATGAGATAATATAAGGGGTGTTCCATTTAAAATAAGAAAGTTAATGGCGACTTACGGTGTTACCGAAAGTGGCACGACCTTGAAAATATTTTAGAATGAAAGAGCATCTTGACTAACTCTTTAGTCAAAAAATTCAGAATCCTAAGTTTTTTCTAACGGCGAAAACTTCTAACGAACGCCTACCGTGAGAAACCCTGTATATAGGTTAATCACCAGAAAAATATTTTTCTGATATAATATCTGTTTGACACACCGTTATACAGTATACATACACATCCAGGCCTTTGCTACCGATAGCATGATAGGTATGCAGTTTTTAGTATGATTTTCCCGTAAAGTGCAGTCTGTTATCGTTTAGACAGGTCACTGGACTGTATAAGCTACGTTTTCACTTTTCTTATCACACTTTAATAATTTTATTAAGTGCTCCAATGCTAATGTACGCGCCAGCATTGCGTCCAGTAAAACTTATTAGAAAAGAAAGTATCACATTACATCCTCTACTATATTAATTCTGCCCCTAATTCTAGATATTGCTGCTTAGATTGTGCCACAAGTTAAACTAAAATTTTTATTTAGTCAAATCTTGACTTAAAACTAATTAAATTAGTTTATCTTAATTTAATTCGTGACTGTGTGTGTGTGTCTGTGAATGGTTTCCTCTCTTCGCTACAACTAATCGCCCCATCGGAATGTCCTTCTCGAGATTTTTTTTACTGTAGGTGTTAGAAGATGTCGTTTTTGCTGCAGCAGCAATTAATTACATATTTTCAAACATTCTAATAAATTTTGTGATTTCCGGATTCCTTTGTGGCTGTCGTTGGTTGCAGTTTGTTCAAGGCCACAGACAACGTACACCCCTGTAAGGAAGGTTCTGAGCAAAATTTCTTTCATCGGCTCATACATATGAGAATAACACGTTTGAATCAGTGAACGAAAAAAAAATTCTTGACAAAATGGATAGTTATGACAAGACAACTGTACCAAGTAAATGCCACATGTGATATTAGTATTCTTCGAACCATACGTCTTTGTCACGTTAAATGTGGAGGGTATGGAGTGACAAAGAGAGCACACTGTGGCCGTTCGAAGACTAAGTCGTGTCGAGTGTACGTTGTAGCAGTAAAGTGACAAAAAAATCCGAGTAAATGTAATTACAAGTTTAATGTAAGAGTTTATTCTACTTACCAGTAAGGAACCCAAAGTCTAAATGGCCGATTGGAATGGAACTTTGTCGGTTGAGCCTCTCGAGTGTAACTTAACCTTGAAGTCCATATCATTTAATATCCATAATTACACGATATGGCTTCCATATTATATTAAGATGGTTTGGGTGATATTTCAAAACTACGATTAGTAATAATTGAAGACCGTAAAGGTCGTTAACTATTTATTATCGCTGAACAGCAAGAAACAGCGAAATCACGTTTACAACCATGATTAATCTAAACAAAAATACCTGTAGTAGGAGCTCTTTCTTTGAAGGTCTTCCTAAGTAGGTTCCATCTGGTTTTTATTATCTCCGGTACATCTATTATCCTGCCATTTAATAGATAGTCCGGTCAATTTAGGCATAAAAATAGTGATCAAATAACAAAAATGCCGATTAAGCCAAAATTTGGCTTTCAACGTGGATTCTCCAGTAGGCCTATTCCACGAACCGTAATTTTTAGAGACAATACGTACATTAACTGCATGAAGATTATTAATATTGATATTGGTTATTGAATTTAATTGTCGTTCTGGTTTATTTTGATATTTCAATTTGATTCATACTCTTCATAGTCAACTTCAACAATCACGTCTTCTTCGATTTCGTCTTCTTCTTTTCCTCTTGCTGGATATTCATAAATTGTTCAAATGAAAATGAATCAGTTGTCTCTTCATTAAAATCACATGAATCTTCCTCTGTTGTATTCAATTGGACATTTGAGCAAGAATGAGCTTAGCAATTGGTACACGCTGGAGAGCACTATAACCTTACTTTTCTACAGCCGAATTTAGCACTACAACCTTTCTTGCAATTGCAAAAAATAGTGTTAAGAAGTTTTTCTGGAGCAGAGGGGAGTAAAGTTTGTAACTTTCTTAGCACACATGGGATTGATGGGGACTTTCAAATTTTTATTTTTAATGGTAAACCCAAGGTCTCCACCACAATTTGGCTCTGTCGGAATTTTTGTTATTTTAACTGTCTAAATTGACCGGACTATAGAACTTGCTCAGTAAAGATCATAAGCGAAAGGTTCTATTTCTTTTGGCGTTAAACTGTAGTAAATACCGGGCATTTGACGAACCTATTGATTTGATTTGTTGTCATCAGAAAACACATTTGCAATTGGAAAATAACCAATAGTGGTGGGGCGCCGACCTATCTTTTGGTCGTCAATGCCGTCTTGGAAAATTTCATAGTTAAGTTAATAATCCCTCCTTTTTTATCATCCTTATTGCTGCCAGCATCTCAGTTTGTGTTCTTTTTTATGATTCATCACCTTCTTTACATGCAACAAGCGAAAAAACTACCGAAAAAATCTGCCGGTGTACATTGTCACATGTGACAACTAACCTCGAACAGATACATATTTCCAATGATATAACAATGCTTATAATTTTCTAGACGTACCGTATGCTCTACCTTGCTTAAAGAGAATTGACTCCAACATAAGAGAAAAAAGAAAAATGTACGGTCGTTGTACGTGTGAGAAAACTGAAGGACGAAAGATGACATCTCTAAGGGCAATATGTGTGTTTTGCTATAACAACGGTATCGAAGACGCTAGACGGGTCGATAGCCGCAGAGGTTAGGCGGCTGATTATCGTTGTGGCTGGATGGTGACATTTCTTCAGAGGGTTGAAATCCGGATCGACTTACCAGTCGCTGTTGGGAGCAAAGTGATTAACAGTGCGACATAAATTAAATTTTATTTAAATCAAGTGGAACTCTTGCAGAAAAATCATTCCATTCCAAACTGGTCTACAAAATCTGGTCAGTAAGACTGATAGGATATTGGTGAAAAAGGAAATCGCTCTTTGTGTGTTTATTGATATAAAGGATGCTTTTGGTTCATGTGGCTCAATAAAAAAGCAGAGAACGTAAACATTGACCCCCTCATCATTAAATGGATTGAATCGATGCTCAAATCTGCAAAAATAGGAGATTCTACCACAAAAATAGTAACCATGAAGAGATATCCCCTAGAAGCGGTAATTACACACACCTTTATTGTGGTCACTGGTGATAGGCAAGGCTGGATAGCTTACCGGAAATTTATCCCGGTGAGCTATCAAGCCTTGTAAGAGGCAAACATGCCATAGCGAACAGATGCACCTGAAACTCACAACAGATCTTTTAGGTCGCTGTGAAGAGAGCCACCGAATGCCTGATCGACACTTTAACAATCTAATCTAATCTATCCGTTTGGCCTCGAGGAAAATGTTTTTTTCTAAACGATTCTATGGCTATCAAAATGATATGATGCTGTAACAAAGCCACTTGAACACAATTTACACACACAAAACTACACCGCGAGAATTACTGTGATAGCCAGACAAGTAATACAGCATACGGAGTCACTGCAATTAAGCACCCACCACACACAAAGAAATGTGTTTATAACCTGACTCAAGTTTAACATTTATTGAGGTATATAGTTCTAATTAATTATTTATAGATAAAAGTGAGATAGGTCTATATCGATCAGGTGATTGGAGGTAATGTCAGCTTGATCGTGTGCCTATCTTACTTCCCTTATCACCCTTTTTAGGGTGCATCTTTTGGTATGCATTTGTATTGTATTGTATTGTTGGTGGGTCACTCGGGTTCAAAGCACCTCTCCTCACTGCGACCTCTTGATATATTGTGATTACATTATCCCATCAGCACCCTCCTATTCCAAATATTCTTGACGAATCCCAGGACTACTTTGGGTGATAAGACTTTGATTTGCCCAGGCGTTAAGGCTGTCTGTCCTAGATGCTGAAACCTTTGCCAGCTTAATGTTCTTTAGTCTTTAGTCTTTTATTACTGTTTGGCGAGGAGTTAATAAATTTCTTTTGTCTCCTATTCTTGAACTTCGTTCTTGAGCTGATAGGAAACAGAAAGTTCAACAAAGAGGTCTTGTTGGTCTTCTCGATTTGTTCTAGCAAAAAAGAGACACAACTGGTATAATTAAAAACTCATTAAAGATTTCCAAAGATTCCAAAATAGAAACCTATCTATCTTTTAATGGTTCAACCAAATGAATCGACATTATCGCTGAGTTTTTCTAAATATTTTACATCCTGCCCTATATCATATAATATGTTTATTTTATGAGATGATATGCAAAAAAGGCATTTAATAAAATTAGGAAGTAATAACGTAATTGCTACATCATGATCGTACATAAAATGATTTATGAGTCTCACCAAATATAGAACCTAATCTTATTATTTTTGTTAAAAATTAGTAGGAATTTGCAGAGTCATGGCCCCCCTATACATTACATCTATAACGATCTCTCCTTACATATATGGAATATTTTCAGATTAACTTGGAAATCTAATTACTTAATTGAACTAGCGCGCGAGTATTTTAGTCTAATATGCTTTTAAAACAATTATTATTACTCGAAGATCATTAGAACGTGGAAGAGATCCTTATCGAAATGTTTGCTTCAACGAGCAAAGTCATAATTTTCAAGTAGAAAGCGCTGTTCGACAATCGACATAAAGTGAGATGTGTGTATAGGAAAAAGATTCCGGAATTGTCTTTCCTCGATCAGTTAACTTTCGTGAAAGTGATCTTGAGGACATTTTCATATCTAACTGTAATAATAATAGTAACAACTTTATTCTAAAAGTAATACCAATTTCACGTAGGTATAGTATGAGGCAGGATTACCACAATTAAGCTTGAAGAAAGAATTGAAAGAAATTTTATAGTTATGTCTAAATCGTGGAAGTACCACACACGTAAAACCACAGTTGAGAGGACGTAATTAGCCTTTAAAGGTAAAAAGGAATCTACCGTGCTCATCTTAACAAAGCAATGACCACAAAACGTTAAAGTTTAATACCTATCTGTAGATTGCTAGAAATTACGATGACCCAGTCCACCACAAAATTATATTGATTATTATAAGGTCAACATCAACATGTCCGTTAGCCGTTTATAATAAAAAAAAATTAATAACATTACAAATACAGTTTTAGTTTATGTAAATATCGCGTCATCGACTATATCTTTTTCATTATAATTTAAATTTATAATATATTATAATAATAACGAGACAATACCGTGAGCTTGATATGGTCTTTCTTCTTTCTGTCGATATATCCTATTAAAAACAGCATTGTTACGCCAATAATGGAATACATTCTGCGCATTATAATTAGCAATTAGAAAGGTTGTAGTTGTAGTACACAGTGTATAGTATACCTAGGTAATACTTAGATGTAGGTGTGTTGTTTATTATTTAATCGATCATTTTTTTAATTAGGTTTACATAACCTAAACGAATTGCACAACACGGCCGTTTGAAGGAAAAAATAGAAAGTGCGGTAAGTATTTTAATAGGCTGTAAAATTAATATCTAATTGATGACAGGGCGTTCTAATATTTGTAACAGAAAATATTACATGATGTTTCATCAATCCATTTTCTGCTCTGGTGGTTTCATCATCAACTCCGTCATAATCGTAACGGTGCTAGGAGAGAAGAGAAACCAATAAAATTGGCTTTATAAATTCAATTACCTACATACATCTTATACCGCTAAGAAGTTTCCGCTAGGCTTCTTTTGTTTTTTGCTTCTGGCGTTTACAAAATATAAACAAATATATTCTAGAAACTGTGATAAAATCTAAAATAAAACGTATCAATGTACTCGTTGTGTCCGATATATTTAATGTTTAGAAAATTATGCGCATCTTACAACATTTTTTATTAAATTCATTAATATCTTAAATAATTTAATAAGTATTTTTTTTATGATGAGGTTTTCAGTGACATTAAAGAACTGCGTTGTTTCTAAAGATTTGTTGAAATATTGTAATTTAATCTAAAGAAATTGAACGATTTGGGTCGTGACCTAAAATTTTCGAAACAGCAACTTGAAATTTGGGGTTGAGACTACAACAACGGAACCTCTTAGCTCCAGAAACAAAAATTTCCTGTTTTTAGATTAAGAGGTAGTTTCGTTGCTCAATATTTTGATCTGCAGAATTCAATGTGTGTACTTATAGGTGTCAATGATCATGTCATGATGCAGGTAGGTGTACAACATTATCAACAGCAGTAATAACTAATATTCATTGACTAGGGTAAAACCAGCTTGAAAGCAATACTACTACCCACGCAGAACAAATCGATTGGGCCAATATTGGCTAAAAAATGAAAAATATATTGGTGATATATTTCTTTGTCAACATTTTGCAATATACATAGGTCCATCATATATAAAATTATTAACCCAATATTGTGTCTAATATTGGTAAAATATATATTCAACTACATTTGATAAGATTGGACCATTATCTACTTAACGAATAATATATCACCGTCTCCTTGTTTTGTATTAGGAGTTGAAATATATGTATTTATCCTCTTATATGTATCCACTAATATGTACATATATATCCACTAATACATACAGCCAAACATGAGTATACTCACGAACGTAATATTCGACTTTTACGAACAGGACTATATTGGCTGTAATAATAATAGCCCAATATTTTGGGCCTTTATTATTTCGAGAGTAGTGGCTAAAATGTTGCAGTATTAAATTTAACGATTAACCAAAATGTGAAAAGTTATTATCATGACATATTGGTGTGTTGATATTTTGTCAATATAGGTAACGTAAGAAAATATTGATCCAATATTACATTTTCAAGTCCAGCCAGTATAGTGAAACTGACAATGGTAGAACATTGGGTCAATATTGTTTTGACAATATTGGCATTTGGTAACCTACAAACTATTGGTGTATTATTTGCTTTAACAATTTGACTAATATTTGAAAATTTATCGTGGGGCAATGTTGATATAATAATATTGGCGTCAGTTACATTAAAAAATATTGACCCAATATTGGTAAAATAAATTTAATATTGGCCCAATGTATTTATATGCGTCCAATATTGGGCCATTATATTTGTTCTCCTTGTCCTCCTCACAAATATCGAATTAGGTTCTCTTTGAAAGCAATTTTGAAGGGATTTTTGGGCAACAGCAGAGCAACAAGCTTTTCGAAAATGTTGGGAGAGTGATGACATGGCAAATAAAGAAGAGCGTCTGTTGGTATCATGTCCATACATACAGATAAAATAATACTCCTATTAAGTTCTGAAATTTTGAATACGAATTTCTTGTTAGTTTTAGTTTTGTCAATTCTGGTGTTTATCTAGGAAATGATACGTGCTAGAGAGAAAAAACAACTGATTTTAGGAGTGAATTCCAACTATTTACAAACCAGATGCAAGAAAAAAGTTTAAATTTCTTGATTAGTGTAATTATTAAAGTCTGCCAAAAAGATACTTTTCCTTATCTTCAAACTATCCGTGCTCGTATTTTATGTTGAAACAATTCTTAAGTTATTTAAATCAAATAATAGGTTTAGCAGTAATTAAATATATAATTTCTTTGTGTCTGTCGTTAACATTGAGCTAGTATACTAAGGAGACGCTATGAAGCATATTTCTTCTATGTTCAAAACGGCGCACAGGAGGGGCTTAAGTGGTGTACCAATATGGCTTCCCCACCAGGTCCGGACTAGTGAAAATTGTAAGTATAATCTTAAGCCTCCACTTAACAGATGGTTTTATTTAAAATTAATTATGTCATCCCACGCCTATTAGGCCCAAGGCCCATAAATGTCATAATTTGACAATATAAACGCTCAATATGTAATAGTTTATTTAACGGGTCGATGGCCGCAGTGGTTAGGCGGCTGACTATCGTTGTGAGAGGACGATAGGTGCCGGGGTTCAATTCTCTGGAGGGACGGTGACATTTTTTCGGAGAGTTTAATACCGGATCGACTTGCCATTCGCTGTTGGGAGCAAAGTGATTAACAGCGCGGCATCATAAAAGGCGATATGATGCTGTCACAAAGCCATTTGAACACAATTTACACACACTAAACTACACCGCAAGAGTTGCAGTGATAGCTAGACAAGTAATACAGCTTACGGAGTCACTGCAACTAAGCACCCACCACACATGAAAAAAAAATGTACCTACATACAGGCGCACCATTTGAAATTTTCCAATTACGGCCCTGCACATTGTTTTTATCTCAAACACTGAACTATGAAATGCTATTTTCGACGAATTCTTCTTGTTAACGCTGTTTCTACTCTTGCAACTAGGTAGAGCACAAGAAACCATTATGTCTTATAGTAGTTTGAAATAATAACTGAAATAATGAAATAATACAACCACGCATGACATATACACTAGAATCTACATTAGGATTGCCATAAATCCTTGAGGCCCCGTCGTGATATTTACAATTTCATTATTATTATTATCATTTAAAATTTTTTTAATCAAAAATCATCGTATTATGAGCACAAAACATGATTTTGCAACATTTGAGGTTATGTCGCTAATGTTCAGAGAAGGATATCGAAAAACGGGCAAAGAGCGATTGTTGTAAAATATCACTAAAGTATGTAAAAAAAAAAAAAAATGGAAATCGGTGAAGATCGGTGTTTTGAACATTTTGTTTCCAATGTGGAACCACTGTGCGGCGGCGCTCTCCACCCCTCCCTCACTCAACTCAAGTTTCCGATCGCTACCAGTCGATCAGTAAAGATCTCTAAAGTTAGTTGCCCTGACGCTCACTAGATGGCGCTTTATCAATTTTTAAAAACTTGTAGTTCTGCGCTCGAATATGTTTGTCGGGACATTTTATAGCTTGTCGGGACGTCGGGACACCACTGTTAATAACGGTGACATGTCCCGACGTACCGGGACGAATGGCAACCCTAATCTACGTATTTGACGTAAAGTGGTGTACCAATATGGCCGATCTGCGCCGTTTTAGCCACGTGATAGCGTCTCCCTACTTATTCTATCTCAATGGTCGTTAGACAGTAGATAACGGGGCGCTCTGGCCGCTCCCCACCACTATTCCTTTGATGTCACATAAGACGCGTTCGTAGGTAGTTCCAAACTTGACCAGCAGTCGGAGGGTGGTTTTAAAACCAGCATAGCTGATATTGGGAACAGGTTATTTGATTTGAACCTGTTGCAGGAACAGGTTACTGGTTTCAGGGACAAGTTCCCGGTTTCGGGAGCAGGATCCCGATTCCGTGAACAGATTGAAATCAGATAATCTATTTCCAATATCAGTTATACTGGTTTCGTCTAATTTGGAACTACATACGAGCGTATCACATATGACACCGAAGGAATAGTGGTGACTGTCCAAAGAGCCCTCTTCCCTACTTGAGTTCAATGAACATTTTTAATAGATATCCAAACATTGTTGACAATTGTTGTTGTTTAAAACGGGTCGATGGCCGCAGTGGTTAGGCGGCTGACTATTGTTGTGAGAGGACGATAGGTGCCGGGGTTCAATTCTCTGGAGGGACGGTGACATTTTTTCAGAGAGTTTAATCCCGGATCGACTTGCCATTCGCTGTTGGGAGCAAAGTGATTAACAGCGCGGCATCATAAAAGGCGATATGATGCTGTCACAAAGCCATTGAACACAACATACACACACAAAAACTACACCGCGAGAGTTGCAGTGATAGCCAGACAAGCGATACAGTTTACGGAGTCACTGCAACTAAGCACCCACCACATATTAAAAAAAAAAAAAAAAAAAAAAAGGAGGGGCAGAAACTACCATGGAGTCTTAAGATTCAAGTAAAAGCAGTGAATATTTTCCAAAACTAGATGGTGTACATGATTGTGGTTGGTTTGTGAGTAATGTGCAGATCTATAGAAACCTAAATTTTCCATCTTCGAGCAAATACGACTTGGTCAGAACATTCGAAACGTCTTCTTGGTTGGAGAACTCGTCAATGCATCACTTCGGGGGATTGGATCCTGACATACCTCTACTCCTACCTCCTCTTGGCAATCCGACGCATCTTTATGCGGGGGACGTGATTGACAATTTTAATTAATGTGAAGAACATCCTGGCACACACTAGGAGGTACTAAACAGGTTTATAGAGAGATACAACGATGTTTTGCAATTTCTGGAGATAACAGATTTCTTGCATCTTATCTCGTGTATGAAGAAAAATATTCATATGAAGGGCAGACTAAAAGAGGGGTAGAAGGTGCTAGCTAACAAGTGGAGGGTAAGTAGGGTGGGTTGATTCAATAATTTTAACATGTTCACTAGTAAGTATTATTGAAGCATGTGGGAACAATAACAGGTTAAGGTTTCTGCGTTAAGGAAACAGGAAATTCTGTTGCTGCAATTCAGGTATGGAATTGTATCTATTGATCTAAACATTATTCTGAAAAACATCAGACTGTCAGTACCATAATCAAGACTTGCAAACATCTTGGACAAGCAGTATAGTAAAGCATCTTGCATGCCTTAAAGTGGCTTCGGCAGCAGCCTTGACCTAGTTTTAACGGTACTTATTCTATTTAAAGCCTCTCAGTGTATGCAAAAGATGCGAACGTCTATATGATTTCAAATTTAATTTGCATTTGCTTGTAGAGCAACAATACGGTTTTGTGTTAATTTGTGTTGCAAAAATTGTATCTTAAATTCTGATATTTTAAAAGAATCATTCATAGAAATGACCAAGATTAGCAGTTATCACACTTTATTAATTATTAAATTTTTTTATCCTGTGTAGGTTTTATTGTTTGACCTATTTTTGTATACTTTAACAGAAAAATTTTTCTTAAGCGAATTTAGATAAACCTTCCCAATATTCAGTTCGTATTTCCCAAATGAACGCCGCCAGTAAATTCTAGTAGAACGATCAATGTTGCCACCATAACGATCGTAATATTCTGACAGTCCTCTCGCGGTCTCCTCTTACTATACCAACTTATTCTGTCTGTGGGAATAACTTATGAATATGTAATAAAAGTTATTAAGCCCCCGAAATAAGGCAACCATAAAGATAAAACAACTTCTACGGAACTTTCACTATAAATCCACAACTTTATAAATTAAGCTGCGTAAATGAGACTTCGGTAAAGTCAGATTAATGATCAGCCGAATAAATGTAAATAAGACAGTAAGTGGGAAAGATGGGCCTCGCCGAGATGGTATGAAAATAGCAAGGGTGAGGGGTGTGTATGAAAGACGGAGATGGCTCCGGGAGAAATCATCGGGAATAGAGCGAGAGAGATTGTATGAGAAAACAGGGAATGTGATTAACGGTAGAAGGAAATAAAAATGACATTAAAATTTTATTTTATCGTATATACGTTTTATAATATCTTTGTTTTATAGTTTTACAATAGGTCTTTGCTAATGTACGTTTATGTTAAAAGTAGCGTTTTGATTCAATAAAATCTATTTAAAAGCTAGTATAAAGATGTAACTGCGCATATTGGGCGCAAGTTTCTCTCGATTAGCTATGGTAAATATGATAGAACGGGTATAAGAGGATTTCTTCATTTCTATGCAAAGCATGTATACTGGAAATTTTATTACGTAAGAACGTTATTATTTCATTAAGAAATGTTCTAACCGTTCTTAACAAACTCCCAGTTAGGAAATAATGTTTATTGACCTTTTTCTGGCCTTACGTTTCTCGAAATTATTTATTATAAGATATCTTACTTGGTGCACGTATGTCTAAACCTGTTTCTCGACTTACGGTCTTTTCTTTCGCTTTATGTTGACATTACACATGCGTGTAGAGTTGTATTAGTGGAATATGGGACAGTTTTTTAAACGAATTTGTCCTTCTTGGTTTTAAGTGGAAATTAAAATGTTTTCTTGGGCCATAGAAGTTTCCGTCTCTCAGTTAATGGTTTTATCGAAGATTAAGTCTCGGATGTGCAGCACAAGGCTAGAAACGATTGAGTCACCATCAATGCACAATAGCATCTTGTAATTGGAGGTACACTACTATGACATTTGGTCAGAATCAGAAACCTGCTAAGATGGTAAATCTATATAAGTGCACACACTAAGCAAGAAGCTAACACATGCTTCCAATCAGTAAAGGATCTATATTTTTAGGAAAAGGACTATTCAAATGTTTGATGTATTTAGCAGGAAAAATGTTTTATAAATGAGAACTTGTTTTATAATAACTGGTGGGCCATCTAAAGCTTCAATCGTCTCTGGATGATTAGCGTAACGTTTATCCTTGACGGCTCACTGCAAAAAATAGTCCAAGGCTCAAATCTCAGCTCCGAGAGGGCCAATTGAAATTAGAATTTCGGCTGATTATTCGATTCTGTTGAAATCAAACGTTGTTCATGTGATCCTCTTTAATCTGTGGAATAAAATCGTTGAGCATGGCAGAGTAACGGTCACCACTGACCGTATGATGCCTCAATGATCTCACCGTGCCAAAATCCGCAACAAACAGTTTGGGTTGAAGATTCTCATCTTCAGAAGTAAATTTTCAATATTTCCCATTTCTGTTCAAGCGTAAAGTGTTTGATTTTGCAAATCTCAAACATAAAACTAATTTGCAATCAATTCGTGAATCTCATTCAATCTGTCAAAATCAAACAATAACCGGTACCTAGTTCAAATTCTCAAATTTAGATGGCTCAGCCTGGTGTCATAATTGCGAGTGATGAACTAGAAGTTTTTACTGTTTTACCAGAAACAAATCACAAAAATCTAATAGTTGTTTGAATGATAAAAAAAATCTACTTAGACTACAGCATTGCAAAATCACTATAATATAAAAGCAGAAAGCCGCTAAGAGAAAAGTTTATGATAGAATTAAAACAGCTGAAGCAGGAAAGAGAAAAAGGCCTGACAGATTTTGAAGAGAAACCCATTATTTCTGAATCTGAAAAAGACATAAATTCTATTTCATTTTTTTAAGTTTCAGAGTCGGACTACAGCTTTAATTTATAAAAATTGCCTAAACTATAAAATCATTTGTCTGACAATAATTTATTTAGGTTAGTTTTGCTTGTAAATATATTGTGATTGATCAAACATGTGACAATCACATGGCGAAAGGTCTGGTCTGTATAGAGGATGACCAACGACAGTACATACATTTCTGTTAATCTTTGGGAAAGAACAACCTCACAGTTTACAAAAATTGCTGAAAGATATAACGTGCAGATATCCAGAGAAAAGACAAAATCGTTAGTCGTTTCAAAGGAGCCTGTAAGATGCAAACTAGAAATATATGTATAACAAGTGATGAGATTTGCGTACCTAGGGGTGGAAATATCGAGTGACTGAAATACCTATATGGAAGCCAGCTAGCAGAGAAGAGGAGATTCGCCAGAGGAAGAAGAGCATCTAACAAACACATATAAAGAGCAGATGGAACTAGAATGATAAAGATTGGAAGAGACGAAAGGTTAGAAGGAAGAAGGATCCTGGGAAGACCGTTAAGATTGTCAGGCATGTCAGAGCAACGGTCACCACTGACCTTATGATGCCCCAATGATGTCACCGTGGCAAAATCCGCAACAAACGGTTTGTGTTGAAGATTCCCTTCTTCAGAAGTAAGTTTTCAACATTTTCCATTTCTGTTCAAGCGTAAAGTGTTTCATTTTGCAAATCTCAAACATAAAACTAATTTGCTATCAATTCGTGAATCTCATGCAATCTGTCAAAATCAAACATTAACCGGTAGTTCAAATTTTCAAATTTAGATGGCTCACTCTGGTGTCATAATTGCGAGTGATGAACTAGAAGTTTTTATTGTTTTACCAGAAACAAATCACAAAAACCTAAAAGTTGTTTGAATGATAAAAAAATCTACTTAGACTACAGCATTGCAAAATCACGGATGTGTCAGGTTTATAGATAAAAAGTATTGAAAATTGGAACAATTTTGGATAAATTTTCAACAAGTTACCACCAGAAATCTGCAAGAATGGGCCATAGTTTGCAAACTTCGATTTTAAAGATTCTGAAGACTGCGTTCAAGAATTTAAACAAAAATATAGGATAGGGTCAAAGAAAGAACAAAATTGATGTCAAAATAAGGAAGCTGTGTTTATGGATATTCCATTTTCAAACTAATTCCTAAATAAAAAATAATTGTACATTTGTTTAAACGAAATATTCAACTAGCTACTTGATAGTCGACATTGAGGAGTGAATATTTCTTTTGATTCGTGGGGTGGACAAACAACACCTGCATTCTTTAATAATATTTTAGAAATAAAGAAATAAATTCAGTATTTTGGATTGTTTCTCAACAAGAAATTTTGCAAGAAATCGAGATTCCCTGATAAAAGAGGAAGTTGATAATATCGAAGTTATTTGCTTGACTGGCACTCCATAAAGCTCTAGAAAGAAATCGATACAACTTGAAGATAATTCTATGAGAAGATCTAGATTCTTGACTATATGCTTTTGATGCTGTGAGCAGTAGAGCAATGGCTCTGATTTGGCCTCCAGAGCACTCCAGTGTTAAGAGAAATGTCAATACAAATAAACTTGCAGAACAGGAAGTCAATATGCATTTCGTTGAATCTTTCAGAAAGAAGATCCACAATGGAAGATAAAAGAATCACCAAACCAAATCGAAATCAGAAACTGCTTAATCTTAGACATCTAGAGTTAAGCATACTATTGATTGGTTATTGTTTTATAAGATATTACATCAAAAATATGGCCAAAGTAAATCAATAGGATTTTGCAAATTTGGAGCTGAGATTACACAGCATTACTTTGTGAAGATCTAGGACAGGCGAGTCCAACGCCAGATGATACTAGCAATTGCTAAAAATATTGGATTAGTAGAGTGTTAATGGAACAATAGAATCACAATGGATTTTACTAAGTCAGTAAAATAGGACGAGAAAGCTTGAACATTTTTTCGAAGTCATTGTTTGATCTTCAATTATGCCTCGTGAAAAAGAAGTGTCAGAATAAGATAACTTATTTGGGCACTCTGTCCAAAATTGACAGTTCATCATTGCCAACTTATTATTGGAGTTACAAATTTGATTAAATTAAAAAGTTGATGATGTTTTCATTCTGATTTGAAATTAGGTAAAGACAGAAAAACAATTGAATGTTTCGTTTACAAGGCATTCACAACTTTTTAATGGAATTTTGGCCATGAAGTTTTCTTGGCATTCTTCTTTGGTCCTGATTTTATAAGTGAACGAAGTCAGAACAAAGTAGTTAATTTCGTTGTTTATTTCAAGGTCACTTTTATCTTCTTCTCTTTCTCATTGGTGAGCAGAGTTGCGATAGTTTGCAAATTCTTCGATTCGAGTTGGTTTTCTTGTCGGAATGTTCAATGTTTTTTCATTTTTGGAATTTTATTGCGCTCCATTATCCTAATTGTTTCAGTTATTATATTTTAAAACGTAGTTACCAAATATTTGTAATTAAATTGGGAGGTTGTTGACTAAATTGACTTGTTTATATCAGCGCTGCCACCACCTTACCTTACACACTTTTGACTCATTGCAGCTGCTTGTATTTAAGTTTATTAAAGGTATATAATTACTTTACAATTTCTATTTAGAAATAAAATGCATTTTTAACCTACACTGTAAAAAATAGCAGTGAAATTACATAGATAAACATCCTAACATTACAGTGAAAATACTCGTACAAAATAATAACATGGAGATATACATATATATTCACTGTTAAATTACAATGGGTTGACAAAAAAACGTAAAATATGTGGTATTACGATAACGTTGTATGTAACAACACAGTATTACTTTGTGCATTACAAAGGTGTAATGAATCTTACTGTTTGGTTTGCTTTATCACCCTGATATACATTGTAAATCTCCAAACAGTAATTGTAAATTTATTATTTTATTTTTGCCCGCGGTTGTAAAAAAAATGCAAGTCAAGCAGAAACATGCAAGGCATCAGCTGCGAGGTGGATATTGGGTACACTGTAATACAAATGCACTCTAGATGCTAGCGTCCATGTGTGCAATTGTGTTGTATGAATTAGAAGGCGGCATAAATGGATGTATCGTCATCTTAGAAAGTTTTTGATTTTATAATAATATATTGATATAATTAATGAAAATACTGTTGCTTTTAGATTTATTAGCATCACAGAATATCTAACTATAGACACATGCATATATGTAGATGTAATTTATTATTTATACTGGAATAGTAACTAGCATTTTTGCATAAATATAGGTACATATACAGACTGTCCCGTAAAAAACGCCAACAATCATAATTCCGTTATTTATTGTCCGATTTTATTTAAACAAAAACTAAATTTAATGGCATCAAAAGTACTATAGAATAGCAGCGTTTTATTTGTTTTCAGTTGTTTTCATTAATGTCAAACGATATTCAATTTTTTTATTTTAAATGGCAACATATATATTTTTGGTTATATTCGGATTGGATTTTTTTTTCTGAATTCAACGATGTATAACATGTCTATTTTTGATAAACATTTATTGAAAAAAAATTACATTTAATATAATTAATCTTTGTGTTCTATTATTTATAAATTTTTGAGTATGCCATGAAGTAACAAAAATTCTATAAACATTGATAAGTGTCAATGTGACTTTATTAAATCTTTTTTATTGTCCTGTTTGAACGTTTTGCTACAACACGTAAAAATGGATAACAATGAGTTAACGGACATGTTACAAGTGTTCTTTGAATGTAATAAAAACCGTCTTGAAGCTGTTCGTCGTTACAGTGTTCGTTTTCCGGACAGAGAAATTCCAGATTCGAAAATATTGCAGAGAATTGAAACGAATTGAAGAAATTATGGATCATTTAAGAAACCAAATACGCAAAAACGTAAATTCTCCGAAGATAAGGAATTAAATGTTCTTCTTGCAGTACAAGAAAATTCTCAAACTTCGACTCGCGAAATTGCACATAATATTGGAGTATCAAAAACAACAGTTCATGGTATATTAAGAAAACACAAATTTAAACCGTACGTAGCTCGAAAAGTTCATGCATTAGAACAAAATGATCCTGGCCGAAGAATACAGTTTTGTCGTTTTTATTTAAATGCGCTAGAACAAGACCCGAATTTTTACAGAATGATAATCTGGTCTGATGAATGCACTTTTACCAACAATGGTATTTTCAATAGAAACATACATCGGCAATGGAGCCAAGATAATCCGAGGTTTGTCATTGAAAATAATTTTCAAAGACGTTTCAGTGTAAATGTTTGGTGTGGCATTTTAGGCGATCAATTAATTGGGCCATTTTTCATAGATGGTTGCTTAAATCAAGAAAAATATCACACTTTATTACACGAAAATCTCCAAAACTTTTTAGATGAATTAGCTTTGATAAATTTAAACAGAATATTTTATCAACAAGATGGAGCTCCCGCGCACAATGCCAGGGTTAATACTGATTGGTTGAACATTCAATTTGGAAATAGATGGATAGGAACATCTGGTCCTATCGCGTGGCCTGCGCGTTCACCGGATCTTACTCCCCTGGATTTTTGGTTGTGGGCTTATCTACAAGATCGAGTTTATTTAACAAATCCAGAAAATGTTAACATTTTAAGACAAAGAATTATGAACACTTGTCAAGAAATACCTGCCGTTTGTCTTTTAAATGCGAGTCGTGGAGTAATTCGGAGATGTGCGATGTGTGTTGAGCAAGGTGGCGGGCAATTTGAACAATTATTGTAAAATGGTTTGTTTTGTTTCTTATAATAGTTACATTTCCAATGTTTCATGGTACATTCGAAAATTTACACATAATTTATTAAAAACAAAGTTGATTTTGAGAAATGGTTTTTTTCTTTAGTAAACGTTTATGAAAAATAGACATATTATACATCGTTGAATTCAGAAAACGAAATCCAATCCGAATATAGCCAAAAATATATATGTTGCCATTTAAAATAAAAAAAATTGACTATCGTTTGACATTAATGAAAACAACTGAAAACAAATAAAACGCTGCTATTCTATAGTACTTTTGATGCCATCAAATTTAGTTTTTGTTTAAATAAAATCGGACAATAAATAACGGAATTATGATTGTTGGCGTTTTTTACGGGACAGTCTGATATTGCTTAATTGAGTGAGTATTTGTAACATTATACCACAATTTAATTAATATACTAGCATGATTTGTAATGTTACAAATACAAACTGTGTAACTAAAGTCATGATTTGTAAAATCGCATATTCCGCTTGCTTATTTACTAATGGAATAGAAAAATTACATCAGAGAGTAATTTTACTATGATAATCATGGGTAACAAAGTTGCCCGCGATTATCGTTGTAAATTCGCATAGAAATTTTTTTCAGTGTAATTTACACATGTTTACTAGTGGTGTGGTAACGCTAGTTCAAATTCCATCTCCTATTCCTGATAGTACAACATATTGCGGGCAGATGGCGCTAGATGGCTGACTATATCGTTAAAGTCAACATCGCGTGAAGCAGTGATATAACTTAGGGCACTTCTCGGCCACTACAATACCCTTTTTTACGTTTCAAAATTGTTCGGTGGTTATTCCATGGTTATTAGACGGTTTGTTCAACTCCATACGTTTAATGTTCTTGCCTTATCGCTATTTATTTTACGTTATAGTACGGCCACAATACAACGCGCGTTTATCCGGTAGATCAGTGTTCGAAATTACAGGTATGCGGCAAGGAAATTTAACCATTATTGCAATTGCCGCTTGCTGGTTTGTTTACGTCTGTGTATTATTGCGGTGTGTGTTTGTTGTTGGGTTTTGAGGTAAGGTTTTCATCATCGTCTTGATTGTAATAAGCGCAAATGCAAGTAGTATTTACCAAGACGTGTGGTTTGTTTGAAATTATATTAAATTGTACAGTGTTGCCGATAAGGCAAACATTTTATTACAGTCGAACAACGCATGTTATTTCGTGTGTTACAATTGATAATCTTCTAATTTTAAAGGAATGGAATGCGTTGTTTGAGCTATCCGGAAGGTATATGTATTTATGCGCAGCTGTGTTAAAATTATCATTTATTCATGTTTCATTCCATAGAGAACGAAAGTGTATGTAGTTCTCTTTCATCGTGATGTCGTTTTAGCTAATGAAATGATGGATATATTTAGCAGCGAAAATATATTTATTAGAAAGAAACGATGTTACAATGTTATATGAATTGGAAGACGTGTTTTCAGGGTTTGGGAAATAAAAAGGGGGTGGTGAGAGGTTGCTTGTTCAGAACGATGAAGCGGTGGGGAAAAGAGAAATCTAAGAGAAAATAAGGGCATAGAAAACTTTGTAAATGCGATTTGTTGGATTTTGTTTGCAGTTGAAACTAAAGTTAGTTTCGCGTTTACGTTTTGGGAATATCTTCCATTGGTAAGTAAGAGAGGAAGGTTAGATATGTGTATGTGTGTGCACGATTCGAGAGTGTACTGGATAAATTAGGACTGGAAGAAGGGCATAAGAAAAACTGAAGAAAAAAGGATGTTGATGTCTTGAAGTCGTAAATTCGTGGTATATACAGGGTGGTACTGCGACCTCGAACAGATGGAATTGTTTACGGTCGCAGTACCTTTGTCGGACCACCGTCACGCAGTCGTGTATATAGCGTTCCACTGTTTCACTGTGTTTGTCAAAATCGGTATTTATTTGTTCACTGTTCACTTTGCCCATAAATGAAACCATGATAGTCCTAAGATTCCTTGTGGCCACTGGTCCGATGAATCGAGGCTCCGTGCGTTTATTTGCTGCGCTCTTTACCTGTAAATGCAGGGGAGTTAGATCTAAAAAGAAGCTCCATCAGCGCGGTTGGATAGATTCAGATTACGCCTGTAATGCATGTGGTGGAAAATAGCTGTATTTTTTGTAGCAGGGGTTGTCTTTGATCTTCTTTTGCTTTTTGACCACAATACTAACGAGGCATGTGTGCCAGTCGATCTGACTATAGCCAAGTAGTTTTAAAGGATGACGACGGTAGATCAACAATACCCTTGTGGCCCTTTGCAATACCCGTTGGAGATGGGTGTTACAGGTAAGTTTTTGCCTTTCTGCCGGTGAAGGTGCCACTAGGGATAGCTTTCTTATTTTTATGAATGGTGCAACCGCAAATCTTGCACATACTTTGACACACCATTTCTTATTAAACATTTATTCATTAATTGGGTATAAAAGGTTTTTATAAAAAATAACCAATGTCATTTTTTAAATTTCTTTTCCTTTTGACTCCAGACGAAGCAGAATTTGCACTTCTATGTGTCCGCAAACTTTGTTGGTGCAAAAATGACTAAAGTCAGTGAAAAGCAGCCATATTAAAATACAGCAACTTAGTAGAAACAAGCTTTGTCAAAGCGAATAATATCGAAAACATGTCAGTTGACTTTGGTAGTTTTTCACTTGGCACTTGGGACTTTAGTTGACCTCCTATGTGTTTAATCTCTCTTTATATGTTTTCCCTGAAATACTTAATAACTAATAAAAGTGAAACGTTTACACAGATTATAAAGCAGCATTATAAAGCAGAAGCTAGAGCAGGCGATTACAGGTTGACTAGAATGCCGTGGCAGTGATCTATTGTTAATGTAACAATATAACAAGCGTGAATGATCGTTCTCGGCTTATACACCACCAACGTATGAGCCATTAGATACGCCTTTTACATTAGCGCGCCAATCACAGCTGAGTGCTGCAATGTCATACTTTTACCCAACCACTCTGACTTAAGCATAACTGCCACTGGGTTCTGGTCGACCCGTAAGTGGCTATATCGATGGACATTCAACAAAATCTTCCATTACCGGAAACAAGAACTAGTTATGTGCTTTTTAATTAATATGTACATTATAATAAGATAGATAAGAGATCACTCCTTCCTGACCAATGATTAAAATTTTGCTCTTATCGAAAGAAAAAAAAAAAAGAATAAATAGGCCAGAATTGTTCCAGAAGATTGGGATTTATTAATAAAGAAAGCAAGGGAAAAGCCAACTCCATTTGACATCGATATATATTTTAGGATATTCAAAGTGCATGTTTTCCTTATTTCTTAAAAACCTCAAGCACAAGCTTGAATCTAAGACAAATCCGTGTCATTGGAATTTCTGCTGATTCTCCGTACATCCAAAGATGAGGTTCTTATTTTGGCTTCTGGACATACTACGCAGTTCGAAACAGTTGAAAAATTGGATAATTCTATATATCTAAAGCACTTATATGAGAAACCACTTTCCATTAGCGTCGAAAAGCCTCATGTTCTGGCCACCTACCAAAAAAAACCAGAAAGTGTATCTTTTTATCGGCCATTTTCTGTCAAAGTAGTCACCACCCAAGTTGACGTTGACGAAGACGATAACAGCAATAAATGCGATTAAAACATTTTTTCTTGTTTTATGGAAAAAGTAACATTTTGACATTGATTGTTTTTGATAGAAACCTTCAATTGATTTAAATGTTATCCAGAAATAGTCGAAGAAAAGTGTTTCTAGGAATCCAGAATCATATTCATAATCAAATTCACGCTCAAGAAGACAAAGAAGGCTTCTCTAGTTAGACCAGAATATATTCTATTTTTCCGGCCTGCATTGCATTACTAAGTTACGCCACTAGTGGCATTTCTCTGTTTTCTTTTTGTTTATATTACTTACCAACTGTCGCAAAATGTCGTTATTTACTCTGACAGTCGGGCAGCATTTAAAGCGATCAGATCAGGGATTGCCTAAGAACCCTAAATGAGGTGGGCACCCAAAGGAAATTAACTTTGGCCTGGGTCCCCAGCCACACGGGCGTGAAGGGAAACGCAAATTAAAAAGTTCATTCATGAATGGACATATGACAGGTCCAAGGAATGGTTGAAAAGATCACAAGGACAAAGACAGGCAAAGGAGTTCCTAAAGGAACAAGGCCTGAGTTTACTAAAGACCTACTGAGTAAAGACAGGAAGACTGTCAAAGTGATAGTAGATCTGTTGACCGGTCGTTGCAGACTGAGTAAACATATGTTTGACATTGGCTTGGAAGATGATGCTCTCTGCTGATTCTGGCAAGAGGAAGAGGAAACCCCAGTTCATGTTTTGTGCCACTACAAAAATGATAGGCCTAATTAAGAAGGCAAAATTAGAGAGCATCCTCTAGGATAAAAGGGGATCGCAATAGACCTGCAAAGATCGCGATGAAACAGGTTCGCATGACCACCCCATTCCTAATCTAATCTAGTCAGATCTACCAGCTGTCGCAATTGCTCTAATGATTATTTCAAGTTGACATCATAATATTAAACGGCTAGGGTGGTGTAATGCAAGGTTGCATTCAAATGAAGAATGGAACCAAGTTCGTCTTTTCAACATCGATCTGTTTATTAATCTTCCATTTTATTAACTTGACAACGTTACCATTTCGAAATTCATTACAAGCATATTGCTTGAATCACGTGCCCAATTATATTATAAGATAATATACCATTTGTCACATTAAATATAACCGTAAAACTATAATTAAGGTAATTTAAGGATTTATGCACATGGTATAAAAGTAATTTTGTATAGAATTATCCGGTAGCTAATTTTTCGCCATTTACGATTTGGTTAGCACATAAAACGCGTTGGCTTACGTTCTGCACGAGAATGGACATGTGCGCAATGCACGCATACATACAATCGCTGTAAGTGAAGTAATCTTGTAGCTAATTAAGGAACATCAATTTTCCGTTATTACGTAGATTGTTAGCACGAGTCATGTGCGCGAAATTTCTTTAAATGAATTACTAATAATATTGAAGTTGCACTATTATTATCAATAATACGTACGTCCGGACGCGAAATACGCGCAGATGTTGTATTGTGAGGGTTTGCACTCTCTTCTTGTGGTTTGTATTTCATCGTATTGTGTACTATGTCCAAAGCGACGCAGGATGAATTTGTATTGCGTCACATTAACAAAGTATTGATCGAAGTTTTAAAAGCCATAAAACCTTGTTTAATGGTACATAACTATTTATAGGTTTAAGGTAATTTTAGAAACACGATATCGTATTATTAGATAGATATTTCAAGTTCTACATGATTAGTTTTAAATTGGTGCAATCGATATGGTAGGACATTCTAAGAATAAACAACAATCTAGTGAATACGACAAATCAGTACGTGATGACCGCGAAAATCGCACACTAACTCAGATACGTAACCGTACAAATAACATTTGCAAATTCCTATCCCTAGGAAATCCCCTTCGCTACCGAAATAAAACGTTTAACACCCCCCATAAAAAATTATAGTGAAACGTGTATACGGATCGGTTGACGTACGTTCGGAACACGGAGCAGATGCCCTAGACACGTCTCGACGACGTTATTCCGATAGGAAGGGGACACTGGAACGAAAACAGGAAGGATCGGAAGCTACACAAGAAGGATGTAGCCGAGCCAAGGGGATTGCGTGTATACAACCGGGGGTAAAAGGCGATCGTTTCGAGCGCTGCCTCTACTAAATCCTGCAGGTCCTGTCTGAGCGAGGTTCGGACCGCCGGTTGAC
The DNA here is from genome assembly GCA_023690525.1 of Holotrichia oblita. Taxonomy (NCBI): domain Eukaryota; kingdom Metazoa; phylum Arthropoda; class Insecta; order Coleoptera; family Scarabaeidae; genus Holotrichia; species Holotrichia oblita. Next base: position 26,038,532 of record CM043019.1, on the reverse strand, counting down.
CCATACCATACAATACTAATTCAACCACCTGTTGGTCTCATTCTCGCCATCAGGACAGCTGATGCTGGCTGTATCGTACAATAATACCGTCGCCGTTACTAGTGCTACTACCACCTTTATAAACACCACTGCGCTATAGCTACCGCACTCTTGGTAGTTGATGACGACGCGTTGTTGGAGATGGCATCGTATGGCAAAACCCTTAGGGTCTATTATTTGCGGAAAATCCGAACGTTCAAGCCTCTATTACGAAGATGGTCGTGTTTAAGAGGATGAACTCGAGGTAGGGAATCGAGATTTTCAGTAATGTTATAAAAGTGAATCTTCGCGTATTTTACTCTTGTACCTACGTAAATTTTTCGCCATTGTTCAAGGATTTATAACAAAAGAGCTCATTAACAAATTAATGAATTGAAAACAACAACAAAATTAAGATTTTCGCATTTCAATTGTTTTAAAAAGACATTGATTTCTAGAACACTCTGTAGAACGTATTTAAGTCCACCTCTGTTTATTATCATCATAGGAGATGCTTCTAGCATTATGTTAAGTTTCATAATGTTACATTTTTCCGTTACCGAAATAATGGCATTTTTCTGAAGAGAGCAAAATGTCAAAATTTTTAAACAAATGTCAATATCTTGTAAACTAATGAAAATAATTGAATATAATCCCGTATAAACTTGCCTTAAAATTCCTCTGGCAATTCATAAATGTGATCATATATAGGGTGTTCCCTTTAAAAATGCAAAGATACTGTTGGTTACGGGCAAACTAAACACCCTGTATATCGTAGAATAATTTTACATTATAAATTTCGTAAAACTAAACAACTTTTATATTTAAATGTTTGATGTATTTTGCATAAAAATGGAGATATGGATGAAGATCGCACCATTGTTACACCCTGTATATACAGGGTGATTGCTGAGAATGGCATATTAAAAGTATTATACATACGGAACGGAATTTTAAAACAAAATTTTGCAGTTGGATATGGTTAAATATGAACTACCACGTGAAAATATTTTTTGATAAATATCACTTCCGGTTAACCGGAAGTGGCCATCAACTTCGATTTTTTAAATAGCATGCTATAAAGTAAATTACAAATTCAGCTTCAATGATAAATTTTACACATATTTCGTGTATCATACCCTATACCTAAATGCCTTTCCTTCTTAGTTAGTCCCAATTAAAGAAAAAAAGTGACAGATACCGATCTTACTTTATAGTGATATTTAATATCATCAACGAGTTATTGATGGTTGAAAAAATATAAAGTATAAATTGTTTTGTTTAATGTCATGTAGCCAATATCAAAATACTCTATCGGTTTATTAAAAGCACGCATTGTCAAAATAACTTCTTACAAATTTAAATCGTCCGTCATACAGTTTTCCTGTTTTTAATTTTCTCGAAATTGGCAGCAGATAGGTATTGGGAACTAGTAACAAAGTTATCCTAATTTATGACGTAGAATCCAAAAATGGTTACAATATAGGATGTTCCATTAAAAATAACCTAATTTTGATATGCTGTACTTTTTTGAATCACCCTGTATACTTGTAAATAATTTTAGAATGTGCTCCTTATCGTTCTACATATTTGACTAAAATTTGAAAATCATATCTTTTAGCGTTTAGACGCAAGAAACCGAGGGAATAGTGGTGACTCACCCTGTATACATAATAAATAGAAATGGGCCCAACATAGACCCTTGCGAAACATCACTTTTCATTTGAAGCTGGGGGATCTGGATATACTATCTACGTTCTGTCTGAGAGGTATGAACGTACAAATTCATTAGTTATTTCCGTAAAATAGATCCACAACAGATTAACCATTACGGCGGTTAAGCGGCTACCCAGTGATGTGGCAGTTCGCTGCGGTTCGAGATTCAATTCTATCATTCGCTGTTAGAAGCAATGTAATTAGCAGTGCGACATTATAAGCGCACTAAGCAGGCGCAGGCGATATAGTGCTGTAACAAGGACATTTGATTACATTTATACACACACAAACAACACAGTAAGAGTTGCATGGTAGTCAGGGACGTAATATAGCTTAAGAAGTCGCTGCAACTAGCACCCACCACACATAAAAAGAAAATAGCTAGTGGGCTGCACTTTCTAGAATGTAACAACAGACACCGCCTGTAGTCCTTATTTCGCATTTTTTTCAGTTTTCAGAGGCATATCTAATTACTAGTGTAGCAGTACTAGTTATTTTGACATCATGTATAAGCACTTCGCGCATTTTTAGAAGCATATAATCCACCCGTAATTGCCGACGAAACATTTAGCTGCTCGCAAAGGGCACTTTTCAATTTTTTGTGTGTGTTCCAGATCCTTGCTCAATAACGTCAATTTTGAGACCTAATTTTTGCTTGAATTTTTTTATTGTGACCAAATCCAAATTGTTCATGTCTGTAGATGTTGCCACACAACTATAACAACCTGCACATAATTTTGTATTCGTTACAGTTTGTGCAACTTTACCGGCCGTGTATTCTTCCAAACATCGATATACAAGGTCAGGCAAATGTCTGGGAACACCAGTTTTCTGGCAAAATTGTGGGTTCTATTAAAAATAACCCTAATGAAAGTTTTTGTAGTATTTTCATTCTTCTCGATCGCATACTTTAATTTTCTACAACTTTCACTTGTTTCGAGATATAACGCTATCAGTAGTTTCTTTAAATAATGATTATACAGTTTATATCTTATAATATATTGGAAAAGACTAGCAACAAGAAAATATTGAAAACGAGACAATTTATAATAAATGTTCAAACTGATGACCTTCAGCAGCCTGACAGTATTCTAGTCTATCAACGAAGGATCTTAGTGACTTCTGAATTGATTCTTATAAAGATTAGATTTCAAATGCCTCCAGAGGAAAAAGTCTAAAGGACGTAAATCGGGCGATCGTGGAGGCAATTCAATATATCCTCTTCGAGCTATCCAACCCTGTAGAAATACCTTTATTATTACTTTAAACAGGCAACATAAAAATATGAATATTTCTTATCTGATGTATTCGTCAAGTCGCACACCAACCAAACCGTATATCATTGTAATTCTATCCAAAAATGTTAAAATATACAGGCTGATGTATTAAAAAAAACTACGGATGACGTCAGATCTCGAAACAAGTGAAAGTTGTAAAAAATGAAAATACTACAAGATCTTTCATTAAGGTTATTTTTTAATAGAACTCATAATTTTACCAGAAATCTGGTGTTACCACACATTTGCTTGACCCTGTATATCTTTGACTGTAACATCAAAGGACCATAAAGATCATAAGCAGTGTACTATCGGCTACCACCTCCTCAGTATCTTCTGTAAATCTATAAATAATGAATCATCACATCCCTGGTTTGAGTTCAGAATGAGCTCATCACTTGCAATGTGATCTTTTTCACGTTTGCTTTGAAGAATCCTTTCGGTTGTATGATCTTAGTTAGTGAGTTCATTTCTTATAACTGATTGCTGGTGTTTCGACAAATTTGTATCTATCATAACAGACAAGATTTTATCTATTGTCATCTTTACCGTCGTTGTTCAAGTCATAAGTATGCTTATCAAATAATAGCTTTACAGGTCGGCCGTTGAATTCTTCATTTTTTAAAATATTTTAGTTGGAAAACGTCTTTCAACCGTTCAGTGTTATTGCCAAAACATCTGGCTCTCGTTCTCTGACAGTTGTGCCATATTGCTTTCAATTTACAAATCAAGAGTTTTTTTTTTAATTTCCTAAAAGCATCATTCTATGGCCTATGGTTAGTTTGGTAGGGTGCATATAGAGATGTCCAATTAATTCACTCCCTATTGGTTCTTCGGGGGCCATACTTGAGAACCAACCAGGTGACCCCACTATCTTCTTAGCTCTTTCAAGATCCAATTCATTGGCCGCACGGAATACTACAATTTTTCTCTATTATAACCTAGATCAAGAGTGCAACCCCTATAGGAAAATATAGAATATGGAGCTCATGGCAGATAGAAAATCTTCAAGAGAATATGTTGTTTATGGTGTGCCATTCAATGCTGTGTTAACATATCTAAAGGGGATAGTAAAATCACAACATTTGCCAAAATTGTTTGTGCCAGTTAGTCCAAAAAACGCAGTTAATCCTTTTAAAACTCTTTAAGTTGCAAGTAATAAAGTCATTAACTTTCGACACGACGCGACGTTCTGAATATTTCTCTACATTCTTATATCTATTGAACTGTCTCAGCCAGTTCCACTATTGAAGTGTTTCTACTGTTTAACTTTGCCGGTGTACCGCAGGGTTCGTTCCTGGGTCCGGAGCTATTTATTTATATTTATACCGAAATCCAGGACAACTTATCTGGTAGTGTATGCGGATGATTCAATCGTATGCGCCACTTTCAGGATATGTTGATATGTTGCAGACTACAGAGGTCAGTCGAGAAGATCTGCAAGTGGGCGACCAAATAGCGTCTCACCATCAAGGCCGATAAGTGTGTGGCAGTACTTATTAATAACACCCGACACAAAGTTGACGTTCAAACAGCATTTCTCCACAATTGCTGGGAAATTTCTCCGTGCATGTGTGGTCCTAACTCCTCTCGTGAGCTGGAAGAGCTCTCTGGGCTTAAAGGTCAAGCTAATGATCTACACAGTGTTATTGAGGGAACAATGCCAGTGATGGCATTGGTTAGAGGAACTCATCAGAGGGCCTCCAGATCGTAAAATCCATTGATCCAACACTTGGGAGAGCTATATCTCGGTAAACCTCCACTCCGTGTGATGACGCCAAGAGTCTTGTCGTTTGCAGATTAACACCAGGCCGTGATTTGGTCGTCTTCTTGAGGATCTTTAAAAAAACACCCTCGACTACAGAAACCCTGTGCTCTAAAGGATCTTGTGTTGTTTAGGTATGAAGATGTTAAAAATATCTCAAAGTCAATATCTAAAAGTTAACGAGGTGTGTACATGTATGATTTCCACAAAGCTATCCTTGTATACTACTTGAATATCTGTGACAAAGTATCTAAACGATATCCAGAGAGAAAAATTGGCTATTTTAATAAGTAGCAACTCTTGTAAATACATCTAACTTTTTACTCCGTCATATTCCAAGTATATATTAATCGACCTCGCTACAGTTAGGTAACCAAGCGACTTTAAATATCCTTCTCCGATCTTAAATCTTTCCTCCTTCGTAAGTATTATAGGTTACGTTGTATGTACAGCATATACATACATATGCCGCCGGTTCGTGTTATCGATTTTTCAACTGAGATAAAAGATATGCATCGATATTATTAAATGTCAGAGTCGTTTTCCGTTACCCGCTTGTAACGAATAAATGCAACATAAAGTGTTTTACGTTCGACTGCACTACGAAATAAAAATTCCTTTTACCATTATTAAAATAGCAAGAGAGGAGAAATAGAACGAACGCGAACACTCTGGAAAAAAAGGGCACAATATATAAACGAAATAACCAACTAGAAATCGTGGCATACGGATGCGGTGTACGTTGGGATCTTTTCTTTTTGTTGCAATTTTGACGACGATTGCTGGGTCATGTACTTCGGAATTTGGAATGTTTCGCATTTGTGTAACGTGACTAATTAATGCAACGGTATTGCAGCTGAATTGTTTTTTTTTCAACGACTGTCATGGTAGAAAGATAGGAAATTGAAACTGAAGGTTTTTTTTTCCAGTATAAAGAGAGTTTAATTGACATTTTCATAATCAACTTTATGTAATAACAATTTATTCCTTCAATTTTTAACTTGCGGGAAAATCACTTCCCGCACACAAAAAATAAATGTCTTTATTTAAGCACGAATAATAGCTGTCAAAAATATTATTTTACAATAACGCATCTATGAACGTAAACGAAAGCGAAAACGAATTAACTTTGTATATTTTCTTTGCCGACGTTAGTCCTTCGTATTTTACACATCCCTCGAAAATTCTAATAAAGTTTCTTTATGCGCGAATCCCCTTTTCATGAATAAATACATGTCGGTTCTCCTTTCCCTGTATGTATATGGAGAAAACACACTTTAGAAAATAAACACGGACGCCTACTACATCAAAATATTCAATTCTACGAGGAAACCTTTTACGTTTGCTTTGAATTAAAGTTGAAATACTGTTAATATTGTAGGAGCGTTGTTTACAAAGCGAAGCAATTTTATAAATAATTGTGGAGCAATCTCGAAAATGGGCGCAGAGAGAGGATAGGTTGAGTTGAATGATGGTTGGCGAATAAAAAAGGACCTTGGAAATTTAGTTGACTTGGGACGTCTATTTCGTTTACAGTTTACTGTTAAGTCTCTCGAAGGATACTTTTACATTGAAAGTTGTAAGGAAAAAATGTCATGTAACGTCCTACTTAGCAATAAAACTAATAAAACTAATAAAATTAATAACAAACTTGTTTTTCTTTTAAATTTTAAGTTTGCAATTAATTTACAATGTGGCTGGTTGAATACAATCCACAAGCTAACAAATTCTCTTTACTGATGATCCAGTAATTCAAGGATAGTGTTATGTCAAAACCAAATCAAAATAATTCAAATAATTTTTATATTAAGCACTTTACAATTAATTTAGACCCACCCTCTCTTACCTTAGTATGTATAATATTAAAAATAAAAATAGTAACTTCTTCCCGACTTCTGGTCTTCTGGTCCTTCTTTCCTTTGAAATTTTTTTCTTTTCCGCTTTTCACTTTTCAATCTTTTCAAATCTTTTGAATCTTAAAGCTTTTCCTTCACCTGTCTCCTTAATTTCTTTTCTTCTTTTCCTCTTCTCACTTTTCAATCTTTTCAAACTAATTTCCAATGTTCTTTTTCAAATTTCACTTATTATTTTTAAAATGTTTTTCTACTTTTTAAAAGAACTTATCTTTTTCGTCTGACTTTTCCTTCTTTTTTCACCTTTCAAAAAAAAACAGTCGTCCACTTTTTCTTGTTTTTCTTGACCTCCTTCTCAAATTTTATTATTATTTTCCAAAACCGCGGTAACATGAGTGTGCGTCGTACGTGTAATTTTGACAAAATATTTCCTAAATTTACAATGCTTAACACAATATTCTAACGAATTTTATTGGAAATTAACGAAATAACATAACAATAGAATTGTAAACTGATCTCTTTTACCAGTTTATTTAGAAAGCAATTCATTTGGATAACGCAAAAGATCCTATTAAGGGACAATCTAGTTAGTCACATTTCTTTAAAGATTATATGAGCATGCGAGGAAAATATAATTCAATTTGTAGTGGGCAAACAATGCAATCACAGGATGTTGCTTTGTTCAGGCCCTTGAAAAGACGGTTTTTGCTAAAGACACTTTTTCTCTTTTTTTTTGAAATTACAATGTTGTCCTTAAGTAAATCTACCAAGCAAATCACTTGTTCAAAATTTTGGTTTTACGTTATTGCATCTCTTAATAAAAATGCTGTTTTAAAATGGATTTCAGATTGTTTTAATAATAATGATGCATCCAACGTAAATGAATACGTGTCAGCCTCATTTATGGCTATTTTATTAAAAAGAATCGCTGTAGAAGATTTTAATGATCAAAATGAAAGTAATAATTCATTTATTGAAGAGGACAATAACGCGGAAGATAATTGCAGTTCAAATTCTGACCCAGCAGAAGGTGATTTTGAAGATATTAATGAGAGGGGACTGATTGCAATATGGGAAAATCTTATTTTTTGGAAACATTTTTTTAAATCATTTTTGCACTATAAAATTGCGTAAATACATTATTTCGCTGAAATAACAAACCATTTAGGAAATAAAAAATATATAAATTCAAATTATTATTAGCCGCGCAAAAACGCAGTGTTCAGTATGTTGTCTGTGACGTAGATTGGCAGTACTGCACCATTTTGTCTTGTGAATTTTTTTCCTATCAGCTATAATAAAGGAGGGGAAGGTCGATCAATTTATTAATATTTATATTTTAATATATTTTGAACCATTCACCCGATGTGAATATTTTTGGTTTCGTTTGAAAGAGCATTTTGTGGACTTTTAAAACAAATTTTTTATTAAACTTTTCTATTTAAACCAAATAAACTAGAGGGCATTATCTGCAACGTTCATACATTTTTGTAATTCTTGGAATAAACTTAAATGGAACGATACAGAAACATCTGGAAATTATTTAGAAAAGCGTAGGATGACCGCTAGAGGGCGCAACTGATCACCAAAAACTTTAATTTATATTTTACCCAAAATTTACCAACTTAAGGTCTATCACAAATATGAAAATCGGAATCTACTGAAATTTTTGCATATTTTACATCGTATTTTGCCAAATAAGGGGTGAGGGAGAGTGGAAACTTTGTATTGAAAGAACCCGCTTATAACTCCGGTTCTGTTGAACCGAATTTTGCAAACTTTGTCTCGTTGAAAACAGCATTACTCCTCCAATCTAATGCTTACAAGTCGGAACCGATCTAATAAGTGACGTGCATGCTAGAGGGCGCTGTTTAATTTTTTTCGGAAATTTTGTTTTTTGTCGAAAATATTAAATGTAAACGTACATTTTTGACAACAAATTCAAAAAGTAGGCTAAATCGCTATCGTTTACCAATCGGAAGATATCTTCAGAAACGCGTGGATGGTAAACATGTCTTTTATAAATTTAAATTATTTTGTTTCTCGTGAACGAAATTTAGCAAATTTGGTCTTATTAAAAAGGACCTATGTTTAATATTGTTGAGTCCATTAGAGCTACAGGCTTTAAGGAAATTTAAATATGTAAATTTCATGATTTTTGAAAAGAACAATGCGTGGAAGGTTATATATATGCTCATACTATAAAATAATGAATTGAAAGCTTAAGATTTTAGTAAAAAGACAACGTTATAATTCAAAGAAACAATACAGAAAAAGAACAAAAAAGGAAGCATCATAATAAAGTTAAGACTAGTGGCGGCCTAAATCTTGAAGTTGTTTCCTATTATTTTCGATGCAGACTTTCACTCTACAACGAGTGAATAGAACTGCAGTCTCTATTTCTGTCTTAGAACATACATATACTTTGAACTATATTTCCTATTCCCACAACCAAGTTGTTAGGAGCAGTAGATCGCGTTGCAAAAATAAGATTTTTTTCGCTCCTACAAATAAAACTCTAAACAAGTCAAATTTGGGGTCCTGGGTGGCCATGGAAATAGACTGGCGTGTTACATCCACCTATCAGGGGCCAGAAAATTGCGAAAATTTACGGAGAAATGCACAGCACACTCATATTGAAGAGCGTATTGTTGCGAATTGCTAGCGACATGTCTTCTAATTCTGCTCTCTTTAACGCCCTCTAGCGGTATCAGAAATGAAGATAATATTAAACAATTTGAATCACTAGCAGTAGGTGCAGGAAAATCCAAATTTTTTGGCCGCCAAGCATTCCACGCATTGTTCTTTTCAAAAATCTTAAAATTTATGTATTTAAATTTCTTTATCGGCCTGTACCGGTGAGGGGCAAGATAAAATTAAACAGCTTTAATCACTAAAGATAGGAGAATGAAAATCCTTTCTAATAAGACCAAATTTGCTAAATTCCTTTCACGGGAAGCAGAATAATTTAAATTTATAAAAGAAATATTTACCATCCACACGTTTCTGGAGATATCTTCGGATTGGTAAAAGATAGCGATATCCAGTTTTCGCTGATTTGTATGTATTGTATGTTTTCATTTAATATTTTCGAGAAAAAATAAAATTTCCGAAAAAAATTAAACAGCGCCCTCTAACATGCACGTCACTTATTAGATTGGTTCCAATTTATGAGCATTAGATTGGAGCAGTAATGCTGCTTTCAACCAGACTAACTTAGCAAAATTCAGTTCAACAGAACCGGAGTTATAAGCGTTCCTTCAATACAAAGTTTCCTCTCCTCCTCACCCCTTATTTGGCAAAATACGAAAAAGTTATCCGATGTAAAATATGCAAAATTTTCAGTAGATTCCGATTTTCATATTTGTGATAGACCTTAAGTTGGTAAATTTTGGGTAAAATAAGAATTAAAATTTTTGGTGATCAGTTGCGCTCTCTAGCGGTCATCCTACGCTTTTCTAAATAATATCCAGATGTTTCTCGGGGTCACTTTGGTCAGTAATATTTTTTTCCAAAAGCTGTACTGTAAACCGTTCCTGAGATATGGCCGAACGACATTCTTAGTTGGCCACCCGGTACGGTAGACTCTCGATTAACCGTCACTCTTGGGACCGTTGCGGTGACGGATGAGAGAATAGACGGTTAACAGAAATAGATCTCCGGATCATCAAGGAGCATTGGCGATCGATAGAAATAAAATGCTGCACACTATTTATAACGCAGATTGGTTTGGAGACAACTTAGTAAAGCTTTTAAATTTTCTATTTAATATTGAAATGCTCTGATCGGTTGGTTATAAGCCACGCAGTTGTTCTTTAAAATCAAATTGGTGTATACGACTTATAAACATATCTACTGCACTGAATTGCAGTGTTAATTTTTTAATTTTTTCTCTAAATTCTTCTTCTAAATTCGTAATAAATTAATTATTATGTTCGGCTTGTGTTTACTTGTTATTTCGATTTATATAAACGTGTTTAAATAATACCTAACCAGACAATAAATAATAACAATCAACACACCATAACACCTACATTTATGATCTACCACATTATAATTACCAACACTAACTACTTTCAAACTTTATAATTTATTATCTCTATAATACACCAAAAATACACGCGAACGACCTTGAAATTTAGGACAGGTTCTATGTTGTCAAATTTTTACATGTAGAAATTTGATACAAAATTCTTTACAAATGTTATTTTACGTGAAAAATGTTCAAAATGTCCATCTTTCTCGACGCATTTATTTAATCTATTTTCGATAGAAAAAACCGCTGCTTCAATTTCAGCCCTGGACAAGCTTCTAATGGCATTTGGTATTCTTTCCATCATATTTTCTCTGGTTGTCGGTTGTTCTTGAGAAACCAAGTCTACCCCATAGATATAGATCTAAACAAGTTAGATCCGACGAACGCGCTGGCCACGGAAATAGACTTCCTCTTGCAATAACATGATTTGAATATTGCTCCTCTAAATGCTGACGTACGTTTCGGTTGTAATGCGCCGGACAACCATCGAGCTGAAACCACATGTTCCTTCTTGTTTCCAGTGTGACGTCTTCTAAAAGTGGTTGAAGAGAAATGTTTAAACATTCTAAAAACTTATCTCCACTAAGGGATTGATCAAAAAAATATTGGCCTATAATTTATCCTTCCACGATCCCACACCATCCGTTCAAACTCCAGTGATTTGATATGCTATTTGCCGCATCCAATGCTCGGACCAATAATGCATATTATGCAAATTTACACCCCCTGAGATAGAGAAAGACGCTTCATCCGTCCATAATATTTGTGACACAAGATATGGATTTTCCCGAATCATATTTAATATCCAGTGACAATGGTTCAGTCTACTATCATAATCAGTATCTCTTAATGCTTGATGTAGAGCAATCTGGGACGCATTTTATTGTTTTGAAGAATCATTTGGACAATTGTTTTTGCGACTCCCAGGTCGTTGATAATTTTTCTTATGCTTGAGGATGGATCGTATTTCACGTAGACCAAAACGTTAATTATATTCGCCTCATTGCGTGTTCTACGCATTCTTATTGGTGCTTTAATGAGCTGCACGCTGCCAGTCTCTCGTAAACGAGTAGTCAATCTTGAAAACACTTCTCGAGAAATATGTCTTCTTTGTGGAAATTAGATTGGATATTGCGTTAGTAAACGGCATGTTTTTTCAAAAAAAAGATCGATTACAAAGTAAATATAAGTCACAGAAACTATCACCCACTTTATTTATAACTACAGCAATGTAAGAATTCTTAAAACTTCGAGGATTTTGAACTTTTCTTATAATCAAACGAGTCAATTTATGCAAACCAGACGCATTTGTACATGCTACAAATTTTGCTCTTTCTTTGACTAAGCAGTTTTTCTTCAATGGATACACTGGTATTAAATTTTGTTTTTGTAAAAGTGACGAAACCAGTTCTGGTTCAGAAATATTTTTTCGTGGGTATTTGTTAGGAATCATATGCCAAATCTTTCCTTAAAATTTTTTTAGCCACCCTAAGCTAGCAAAAAAAGTAGATTGACCTCCACGCAATTCTCCATGAAAATATTTGGCTTTCTCTTTTAAAATTAGACCACTTATTGGAGCATTCTTCTCTTATTGTTGTAAAAAGCATCTTTACAAGTCTTCCATTCTCGACTACTTTGAATGTCTAAGAGATTTTCGTCATGGCAGCTGCTGAAGTAATCTAGGCCTTTTCGTTTTTAGTCGTATACATTGTAGATTCGGCTATTCCATACTTTTTGATAAACAGGTAACTCCGAAACCTTTACTAATATCTTTACTAATTCGGCTTTTGTCTCTAATGTTAAATAATTCACATCTTTAGTTGCGATCATGCTCGCATAACAGTTAGCGTATAAACACTCACTAATGCTGAATCTCTGTTCCTGTGGTTTTGCTCTCTCTTTCCAGGGCTAAGCTGTTGGCTCCTAAGCCTCTTTATTGTCTTCTTGGAATAGCTCGTGCTGACTTTGAGGCGTTGCTTGATCTTACGGCGAACTGTTGTGCTCTAAGGTGTTGTGGTGTTGTTAATCGGCATTCTTCTACGCGATCACGTGCTGGGCCCTCCTCACAACAATCGATACCTCTTTGTAGACGACGGAAAATGAGTGTCTCGCTTCTGGATGATGTGGAGATGGCTAAATGAACGCCCTGAGTTCTAGCAAGATCATGAATGAAGATCAAGAAAAGTATTGGACCCAAAAGCGAGCTTTGTGGCACCCCAGTGGAGATAATTGGTGGTGTAATGCAAACATAATTTTCATTTATGCTCTATGTTATAGAGGTGAAATATTCCTGACGTTAATTATTTGATAACAAGGTGCTAGATTATATTAGGATTCGTTTGGAATTGCTCACTCAATATGCTGCCATTGGTAGTGATTTTGCGGTATTAAAAATGCTGTAGCCATTAATCCAATTCCAAACGCAGTAGCCGAAAAAATATTATCAGTTGTAAACTAATAAGCTCACATCTCACTCAATTCTGAAAGATGCATTTTTAACTCTATTGTCTTGAAGACTATTAAATGGTAATTATGCTTGGTTTTATTGTTGTCCATCTAATAAAAACTTAATCACAGTATCGCAAAATATAATTATACGATTTATGAAAACCGCATAACCATCAATAACATTATTAAATCGGCGATAATATCTTCTGTAGAGAGATTTTTTCCGTGACCACGTGAACGTAACAATGTAACAGGTGGTAGTATCAAATCATTTCTTCATCGTCTTACCATTGGTACCGGTGTTACTGTTGGTTCTCTGCTTTTGTTGCTTCGCCGTTGTTAACATCATCGACTCTAAGCTCTCTCCGAAACGGTGAGTGGGGTACGTACGAGGTAGAAACGACCATCTGACGCCGTGCGTGGCCCAAGGGGACAACTCATCTTGCACCTGTCATAAGCTCCCTTGTCTACGACGTACGGATATATTTCATAAGCTATACATAAAATATGTATGTAACGATTTAAAATTAAACATCGGCGTCGTATGAACAGATTGTTAAATGATTTGTTACAATTATACACTTACGATTGGATAGTTTGCTGAAACCATTTAACGAGGATGCTGTTTTATAAGAGTAGCAATTTAATTGCCGATTGATTGATTAATTAAGTTTTATCACACCTTTAACAGTTGTCCTAATAGGTATTAAGAGTTTTATTATTAAGAAGGATGAAGTTGTTGATGAAGTTGTATATTTATTTATTTGAAATTGCTTATGAAGAAATATTAATGTAGTAATATGTATTAATACAACAGTGAAAACTTTTCTTTATTCATTTCAATTAAAGGAACGCAGGACTTCTCTGCATTTATAAGGAAGCAATTGTATTTCAATTTTTAATCTCACTTCGTTCTTTCGTAATTTATTAAAACACGAATTAAAAGAAATCACGAAGTACGAAAAAAAAGCAGGAAAACAAATAAAGTCCCCTAAGTAAAAATCTCGCGAGATCTCAACATGAAAGGAAAAATACATAATGAAATTTTAGAAAGTTCAAACAACAATCTGGGTTTAGTAACAATAATTTCATAAATATACGTTTCTGGGTCGTTGGTATCTGTGTGTAATTCTGTATTATTTGTGCGTAATTAAAAGACTCTTGATAACGAGGAAAGAATAAAGGCAGGAATCGCGGAGAGAATAGCGAAAAAGAGACGAAAACAGTTGAAAGAAGCGACCGGCAAACGAGGAAGGAAAAACAAAAACATTTAATTTCACGCTATTCAGATTTGAACCGTTGATTCGGTCGTTGAACAAAGATGATAACAATGGTTGTGATTTGAGGAACGAGCGAGATGGAATTAATTTTTAAAAAATAATATGGATGAAATCGACGAAAATTGTTAAATCGTGACCAATTTTTTCTTTACCGTGTACTTACAAAATTTTAATTTCATTAATTATAGATTTTAATGAGATTATTTATTTTAACAGGTTTTTTTTTTAATTGAAATCAAGAGTTGTATCGTTTGCAGTCGCGAATCATTTTAATTTATAATTATTTTTATGACATGCATGATGTTATAAGATACTCATCTGAATTCTAACATTTAATTAGCGAATGTAATCGTTTTGTTTATTTAAAAGTATGATACAGTATTGATACGTCTTAAAGGTTTATTTCTGATGATGAGTGGTGATGAGTCATTCTTGTTAGAAGTATCCTTTAGAATACTTCAACAGTGTTTGCCAAACAGTTTTTCTTTTTCTTTTTAGTTTGCCAATAGGCGATGGTCAAGATCTTTTTGCTTTTAAACCTCCAGAGATTTTGATGAGTTCATGAATTCTTTACCTCAGCTAAACTAAATTATTTGATTAGGAATTCGAGTTCAGCAAAGCAGAAATGGCTTAGCTCCAGATTCAATTTGGTGGCAGCAGGAGCAATGGATTTGGAATGGATTTCGATTCCAATTTGTAATCAAAAAATGACTTTAAATAGTAGAAGGGGTTGCATATCATTGAAGAAGTTTCTGGGCAACAAAAATGACTCGCATTATAGTCGTATTTTAGTCAAAATACTAGGGATGTTCCAAAAGTGGAGGTACTGCGTGAGTCTGAAGATCTAACTTTTTATCTTGATTGTTACAATTATCAATTTGGGTGATGTGAGCGAGAAGTAAAATGAATAGTTTCATCTGAATATGGAAGTACATAATAGAAGAGGTCTTGCTATTATTTCCTATTGGAGCTGAATCACACTAGCAAAAAATTTTTTTTATAGTACCAGACAACTGTATTGGGATCCCACAAGGTACTTTCAGGACTCATTCTTGAGCTTTTCAGGATACTGCAAGGGTTGTCCTGGTTCCTGGGCATCCTAGTATAGAAGAAGACTTGGAGGCTGATAATTAGAAGATAAATACTTTAATTCTAATTTCATAGGGCTGAAACCAACCTCTCAGAGAACAAAGGAGGTTATCAATTCGGAAATAAGTACAATGTTGAGGTAAAAGCACTGTGATTATTGGCGGAGGTCCACCGGAGAGGAAACTGTTAAGGCTTTCCGATAAGGAGGCAGGGGAGCACCATCCAATAGCAGAACTAGGAAACTGGCATATAGCAGGAAAAACCGATCTTACTTGCCGAACATGTTGTAGTAGTAACTACTTACAGAAAAAAAGAGACTATTCAACAAAGAGATACTGCGATTCTTGTCTCAGATGGAAGTTATTTTTTGATGGTTTGTGTAGTTCACAGATATCTTTTGTATCCCCCAAAATTACTACATTCACATCACTCGTGACCTTCTCAGACACAAAACAGCAGATGTAACATGAAATGACATGATCTCCTTGAAACGTGCAGCTTGATGATGATTGTTCAGCAGCTGAAGAGCTTTTGTGTTGATTTGAAGATGAAACTTGGCTTCAAACCTGCCTGGAAATTTTTAGATTTCATCCTTTTGTTGTAGATATTCTCACAAATTAATTCTACAATGCCAGCGTATTGTTACTTCTTCCTGTCCATATTGTATTCGACAGCAAAGACGTTGTTTGTCTCCGGCGATGATCGGTCTCTGACCGAGATTTCTGAAATCAGATGTCCATCTCTGGGTCAGTGTCTTTTGGGTTGAAAGTTTTGCAGATTAGGTAGGTTACGGATTTTGTAGACTAGGTGTAGAAAATGAAGGAGAGATTAGGGTGGCTAAGACAGGGCTCCGTCTGAGCAAAGTCCCAGCCACACACAAGGCCGTGACAATATTCCAGTGTTTAAATAAGCTTGGTATGATACATCCCCATAATTAGATTCTCCACAGCTATACCGACTATAGTCCTTTGTTATGTAACACACTGAGAGTTTGGAATTACAGATCTTCAGAGGAAAAGGTTCAGGGGTTGGTAAGGTCACATGGGTAGACTCTAGTTCAATGAATTAGATTCTCCATTGGTTTGTCCGTGTATATCATCTGAATTTGGCAAGGCAATGGTGTACCGTAAGGCACACCATTCCAGGTG
Organism: Holotrichia oblita; assembly: GCA_023690525.1. Classification (NCBI taxonomy): domain Eukaryota; kingdom Metazoa; phylum Arthropoda; class Insecta; order Coleoptera; family Scarabaeidae; genus Holotrichia; species Holotrichia oblita. The sequence continues at coordinate 26,021,902 of CM043019.1, read as the reverse complement.
TGGTAGGTCCAAAAACAGGTTTTGCAATATTAAGGCTCTTATTTTTTCTAGATGAGAATAGTTAAGTAGGTAAACTAAGTCACTTCTGCTTCACCCACTTGACATGGAGAAGCTGTAGCTTCAGATCAAAATCAGGCAAGCTGTTTTCAGGAACAGGTAAGCTGTTTTGACCTGGTTCTGAAAACAGCTTACCTGATTTTAAAAACAGCTTATCTGGAAAGCAACTGACCAGTGGGGCCCTTATATAGCGTGAGTGAAGCAGACGTGACTTAGTTTATCTACTTGCTTATCTTCTTGTTTAACTTTCAACATCTTGTCTGAGGTGTACGATGTTAAAATCTTTATGTCCTTCTGCTGTTTCATTTTGAACTATACCTCTATTCTATACTTTATTAAAGGTACAACAGTGCTTTTCAAGCAACAATTTTAAGATGTAGCTTTACGAATAACAATTTACCACAAATTGAGACAATCGGAAAGAGTAATATCAAATATTCAATTAGTGAATTTGTTTTTTAGTTAACTTCCCTGGTTGAAACCCCAAAACCTTGTCTAATGGGTGGAAAAAAATTATCAAGATTCAAAAGATTAAGGTTAAAATCTTTAACATCCACGGGCTTCACAAAAATGTGCAATGTCAGAGGTAGGTTTCTTGTAGACTGCACCAGACTTCTAAGAAAGATGACCTTATCATCTGTATTCCTGTATTGTTGCTATCTTTCTGTTCTGGTCTTTTTCGTCTTTTAGATATTTTCTGATCTCACCTCAGACAACATAGAGCTAGGTAGGTAAGATTGAGTGTAGTTGAGTGATTAATCTTCATTTTGATAAAACAGGGTCAACAATATTAAAGAAATATACTAACAATATCAGTTAAAATTCCACACAAACTATCACGGACCAATCAGCAAAAACAACAACATAACCCTAATACCAACTTTCAGTAGAAACCCTGTTGCTTATTACGCACATATTTAACAGGAGAAATAAAAATGCAAACGAGGAAGAAAAAACAAACTAGAACTATACGATCGAGGGTAGAAACGCTACAATTTAGATTCCTTTACGAGTGGTTATTAGTTTAATATCCCCAGCGAAGCACTGAAACACCAATTAAGCTTAATTGGGGGACTGAGAGAATAAAGAAGTAATTTACATGACGTTGAAAGCTGATAAGATTGTTTTTTATTCTGAGCCAATTAATTTTATAGTAAACAATTTGAGTTTGATGTTACGTGATTATATAGAGACAAAGGGCTCATAATTATTATACGTAGTATTCACAATATAAAAAGTTAGAAATTAAATTAAAAATGGTGCGCTTGTTATATTAGTAATGTAGTGGAAATGCATGCAATTACATTGTGAGAAATTGTTTTAAATCTATTTCGTTTTCTTGTATACTGAGTCACCACAATGATAACGTTTTTAAAGGTTTAATAATACATAGAACATTCATCTAAGGAAATTGCCATGTCGTGGTCTTTAGCCTTTTGTATAAACTTGCCAATAAGTAAATTTTTTAACTAATAATAACTTCTATAGATGATTTTATCGTTAATTAAACAACGAACGATAGGAGCCGCGTTTCAATTCTCTGCAGGAACGGTGACATTTTTTCAGAGATTTGAAATCCGGATCGACAACAACTTCGTTGTTGGGAGTAAAGTGATTAACAGCGCGGCATTATAAAAGGCGATATGATGCTGTCACAAAGCCATTTGAACACAATTTACACACACAAAACTACACCGCGAGAGTTGCAGTGATAGCCAGACAAGTAATACTGCTTACGGAGGCACTGCAACTAAGCACCCACCACACATTAAAAAAAATCACAAATGAAGGGAGCTTTTCTACTGTCTAGTCTGACTATTGCAGAGTCCACATACCTATTTTTAACACATTCCTATTACAGTTTCCTTGCAAACACGCCGTTGCCATAATTATTAGAATTTCATTTTAATTTTAAAGGTATTCGGTTGATGATGAGAACCCGTGCGTTCTCGAAACACGTAGCCCGAGTAATTAATCAAAGTTGTGGTGTTTGGTGATAGCGATGTTTTATCTGTTTATTTTTAAAGGTTTTCTTGGTTTTAAATTTTTATCTAGTTTGCCAAATGGCGGTCAAATGTTAATTCTTTTTCTTAGGTGTTTTTAGACTACACCTGATATCTCTTTTCTATTAATAAACTTATTTCTCATACTGTAGTACAGCTTTGTTGCTTTTTGTATTCTCTGGTTAATCTCTGCTTCCTGTGTTCGTTTCACATCAATTTTTACTCCTAGGTATTGGAAAGTTCCCACCTGTTCTCTTTCGGTTCTCTCTATTCTGATTCTCATGTCTTCTTCTTCGTCTCCCACCACCATAACTTTAGTTTTCTTTTTGTTAATTGTCATTCTACTTTCCTTTACGGTCTTATTCCATGTTAGTAGGTTATGTTGTAGGTCTTCTTGGCTGCCGGCTATTATAACTACATCGCCTGCAAATGCCCATTCCGATATTTCCACTGCTTTCAGGTTAAGATGTCCAACTCTGACCATTTTTTTCAAAATTTCTGAAATCCTTCGTATATGCAACTTTCAAATCGCATGGATATGAAGTTTCTCTTTGTGACTATTTTTAAGCTTTCAGAGAAATCACGATTGTCAATTCTTTCCTGCAACAAAAATGTTGTCCTTGAAGAAAACAAAAATATCCTAGAAAGAAGAAGCATGGTCAAATAATGGTGAATCGTATCCGATGAAGCAAATTTCTTGTTGTTGTCAATTTTTGGTATTTTGGCCAGGGGCCCCTAGATATGTCTGTAGTGGCTGTAACCTGAGCGAATCGGTGCTCTTAAAAAATAAAAAACCAATTTTGCGGCCAATAAGGTAATTGCACTGTTTTTTTTTGGGATTTCACGGTGTTTCTTTTATTGATTATATTTAAGAAAAGGAAAAGCGATAACAGGCCAATATTATGCTGATTTTCTGACACATTCTGATGTCGAATTGAAGATAAAGCGGTCGCATTTCTTTGAGGAAAGAGAGGACTGTTGCTCGATCATGATAATGCCTCGCTTATTCGTCTCTGTTGTTGCAACAAAAAATGTCGAATTGCGTTACGAATTATTACTTCATTCGCCATATTTGCCAGATCTGCCTCCCAATCATTTCCAAATTAAAGAAATAGCTCACTAGATTTCGGACAAACGAAGATGTGAATACGAAAAAACGCATATTTTGCAGAATCGCTGAAAGATTACTTTTTGGATAGAATTGAAAAATTGCAAACTGCCTGCGCAGATTTGCAAGAGGATTACGTCGAAAACTAAAATACACAGCGTGTCAGAAAAAAACAGGCATCTCGATAAATTTATGTAATTATCCACGTTTTTAAATACTGCTTGTTTTTATTGCAATAAATCCGACGTTATCATGAGATACAAAAAGGAGAATTTTGGAAAATTTTGAAGTTTATTCACTTACACGTCAACACGGCATTTTGCCATCTCCATTCCGGATCACAGTCTTCGTTCAATTTGGCATAAGTTAAGTTCAGCACACCCTGTATGATTGCTTAGGAAAAATTGTTCCATTCCTCAATAAGGGCAAATCGGAGTTCTTCACGTGTTGTTGCAGCAGGTATGCGACGTCTCATACGTCTTCTAAGCTCGTCTGAAATATGCTTAATGGGATTTATATTCGGCCAATCCATTGTTGGAATAACAAATTCTTCAAAGTACTGTGTTACAATCATTGCCAACTAATCCAGCATAAGGCATCACAAGCTCTTGTAGCATCTCTGCTATGTATCGTCATGTTGTTAATGCGCCTCTATTAATCGGAACGAAATCCTTTTAAGGTACCCATTAAAAGAAATTTGTGCCCAAAATATTATTAACCCACTTCCAAAAGCAATTCGAGGTGACCGAGTACAGGCTGCATAACGTTCGTCAGCTCTTCTGTATATGTACCATATTTCGACCGTCTGAAGTTAAGTTACACATTCGTCAAACCGCCTTCGTAGTGAATGTTTTAGAAATGAAAATATATGATTTCGAAAATGTTTAACTGACAGTGCTTTAGGAAGACAGATACTGTAGAAACTATTGTAATGTGAAATTTGATTTATAATAAAATTAAGTTCGCGAATTCTTAACTCTACAGCCGGTGTAGAAAGCAGAATACGAGAGCTTATCGCACGTTGAAAAAAAAAATCCCAAATGAAAGGAAAATTCTAAGTTACATAAAAAAAATTACAAGACAGAAAGATGTTTTACAAAAAAAAAATTATTCTATTTAAATCAATAAAATCTAAAAAAAAAAAATAGTTTACAGTGTGCAGAATGGCGTGGCAATCACCACAAACTAGTTTTATTACTTATTAAAACCTTTTTGGAATTTTTGAAAATTTTTTCAACTTTTAGTAGATTTAGAAAAAAATTTGTATAAAAAAAATTTACTTTGAAATTTTAATTTTAATTAAACTAAATAATTTTTACCTTTTTAACTCAATTTACATAAAAACATTTATCTTAAAAATTAAAAAAAAAATTATTTTTAAATTTTTCAAATATTATTTTTGGACTTGGAAAAATGTAGTTTTATTTTTCATAAAAAAAAATATTTTCTTAATTTTTTTTTAGAGAATTTAACACTAATTAAAATTAAATTACCTTATCTTACTTGTGTGAGTGTGTGTGTGTGAAAAATTTACATAGAAATAAACGCTCTGTACGACAATCTATGTAAAAAGAGGAAGTTTGTTGCTATCGCATTGCTTTTTATAGATGATTCGCAATTGTTTTAAATTTGTATAAAAAAATTTACTTTGAAATTTTAATTAAACTAAATAAACCTTTTTAACTCAATTTTAAAAACATTTATCTTAAAAATTAAAAAAAAAAAAATTTTTAAATTTTTCAAATATTATTTTTGAACTTGGAAAAGTTTTATTTTTCATAAAAAAAAATTTTTTAATTTTTTTTGGAGAATTTAACACTAATTAAAATTAAATTACCTTATCTTACTTGTGTGAGTGTGTGTGTGTGTGTGAAAAATTTACGTAGAAATAAACGCTCTGTACGACAATCTTGTAGCTTGCTGCTATCGCATTGCTTTTTATAGATGATTCGCAATTGTTTAAATTTGTATAAAAAAAATTTACTTTGAAATTTTAATTAAAAAAATAATTTTTACCTTTTTAACTCAATTTAATTTTATCTTAAAAATTTAAAAAAAAAATTTTAAATTTTTCAAATTTTATTTTTGAACTTGGAAAAATGTACTGTTTTATTTTTCATAAAAAAAAATATTTTCTTAATTTTTTTTGGAGAACTTAACACTAATTAAAATGAAATTACCTTATCTTACTTGTGTGAGAGTGTGTGTATGAAAAATTTACGTAGAAATAAACGCTCTGTATGACAATCTATGTAAAAAGAGGAAGTTTGTTGCTATCGCATTGCTTTTTATAGATGATTCGCAATTGTCCTTAAATTTCTTCAGAACTACCTTTCGATAATCATCTGTCAATAACGGTAAGTAAAGGTGGTTGATGGATTAATTTCTACAGCTCCGGTCAAAATGTGTGTTATACAGGGTCACCGAAAAGTTGATTTTAATTACCATCTACTTTTTCTTCTTAAAATGTCCCTACCTGGCTGGCTTTTTTTCTTGTGTGTGTGTGTGATTTAATTGTGTGCTTTTGTTATAATATTTATGTGTATTTGTGTACAAAATAAATGATATAAAATTAATTAATTACTTTATAAAATGTGATTGAAATTATCGTGGTGCATTTAACATCTTTCTGCCCTTGTCGTTGGCTGGACTTATAATAAGACCTCTGCTGACCAACATCCCCCTTCTACGTCAGATGGCTACTGAGCGAAAACATGACATCGCATGTGTGCAATTAAGTTAATGTTACGTAACTTTCATAAAATTGAATTAAAAGAAATACACAGAGCAGATAGATAGTTGGTTCTAGTTTCTTGAATATAAAATTAATTTAGTGCTTTTTTATTTTTCTAGATTACCTACAGCTGGATGATCATCTGTGTGAATAAAATTGGAATAACATTACACTATATTTTGTATAATTATTTATATGTTAATGTTTAATGTTACACAAACCGTTTCTAAAAAGAAAAGCTGCGTATAGAAAACTGAATTCGAAATCGAGCATATAAAGTATTACTGAACATTCAATATGAAACTTAAGAAGATTATTTTGATACATCTCACTTAAAACTATATATGCAAGAGCTTAAAATTGAATAGATATGTAAAACAATACATACAAGTATGTATCTACATAAAATAAATTTCATCAAATAATACGTTTTTCGAGATTAAATAATTCAATACAGGAACTAGTTCTGCCATTGTTGCATTGTTGCGAATAGATAAAAATCCTCTACAGAACAAAACAATTGAATTGAATTGGTTTCTCGTAGTGCAGTACACACGTACATATATACCATATATACATATATATATGCAGAGAGAGTGAATAGAATATTGGATAATCGTTACCTCTGGGTAAGTGTACTTATAATTGGAAAAGTTATATATTACAATGGGGCACGAATCGTACAACTTTAACCCAACTACTGTACCGCTACCGCTACTATTATTATGTACAATTGCTATTCTCAGTTCATGAAAGTCACGATGAGTTCCATTGTTATAGGTTATTAGGTATTTTTATGTTAAAAAAGTACCTTTCATCGTGGAATGATGAAACAGATTAAACTTAACTAGTCCTTACCTATTACATAGTAGCTGATGTATGTTTCTAGGAATTTTGCTCCGTAAGAAAGGAAATAAGCAATTATTTCCAAGAAACTTTTAATTATGTGCATTATATATGTATTTCTTAATCTGAAAATTTCGTTTCAATTCTAATTATTTCATAAATTTAAGCAGTTAGTACACTGTTGGAAAAAATTGGCGAGCACATCCTATGTATGTATATGATCTGAACGCGCACAGAAGAACTGTAGTACTGTAGTACTACTCCCATACAAATTTTATTGCGTTGGAATCACACGTTTAGCTTATACAGAGGGGAGGTGCTCGTCACCTTTTTCCAACAGTGTATGTCAAAGCTTTAGTTCTAAGAAAGAAAAATTAATTTAAGTTTCAATGATTTAGCGTATTCCCAACAGAACTGTTTTGAAAAATGTTATCTTCTTGTCTTTTATTAGAAAATTGTTGCATTTAAATTACATGATTATTAAATGGGGATCTGTAATTTTCAAACTCTAAAATCATGGAGATCTTGATTTTTCTAAATAGAACGATATAGTAATTATTACATAAATGGATGTAAAATTTAATTTTATTTCAATTATATACAGGTATTATGGAGTCTATCTCTAACGGTTTCGAGAAATTTCCGGCTTTTTCCGGATTTTCACGACAGATGCGTATTACGAAGAAACAAAGGCGGCCATGGAAAAACAAGCATGTTTTGTATTGATACAAATTTTGAGATTTCCTGTCTCAAATAAGTGTGTGTACTTAAACAGGTAATGTTTTATTAAAAAGAATGAAGAAATGAAGTATTCAAGAGAAAAACTCATTGATATGATTTTTGTGTTGGGTGAGAGTGAGAAAAACTGTTTTCTTGTTACTAGAATTTATGCGACTCGGTTTCCTGAAAGGCGACATCCAGAAGCGATCCAGTTTTAGCAGCCTTCTTGAGCGCTTTGTTGAAACAGGCAGCGTTAACTACAAAAGAAAACATAAAGAACAACGACACCAGCAACTTAGAAAACGAGTTGGCAGATTTGTGCCAGTAACTGAAAATCAAATACTAGTCAAGCAAGTTTAGGGCAAGAAGTTGGAATAAGTGAGAGGTCCGTCCAAAGAATTCTAAAGAAACATCATTTTCATGCGTACCGCATTCAGTTGCACCAGGCTTTGTGTGAAAATGACTTTCAGAGGAGGGCAGAGTTTTGTACGTGGACACAATTGCGTATTCAAGAAAATCAATGTTTCTTTATGAACATACTTTTTTCTGACGAAGCAACTTTTCACAATACTGGATGGATCAACAGACATAATTTGTATTATTATTCTGTCGAAAATCCAAGAATAGTTAGGCAAATAGATCGCCAACAACGCTGGTCAATAAACGTTTGGGGAGGAATTGTTGGAGAACATGTGATGGGCCTACATGTTTTTAATGGTCACCTTAACAGCCAAATGTATTTGGAAGTTTTAATAAATGAGTTACCAAGATTAATTCAAAATTTACCTATAAACATCCAGGCACAAAATATGTGGCTACAGCAAGATGGAGCCCCGGCCCATTTTTCGCAACAACTCACAGTCCTGTTCAATAACCAATATGAAAGCAGATGGATTGGAAGAGGGAGACCAGTTCCTTGGCCTGCGAGGTCGCCCGACCTAACAAAAATAGATTTTTTTTATCGGGGTATATAAAAGAATTGGTTTTTAAGGAACCTCCAACCACTCAACAAAACATGCGACGAAGAATTGTCGGCGCGTTTGCGTCTATCACACCTGCCATGCTCAGAAATGTGGAAAGGGACTTTCAAGTGAGAATTGGTAAATGCCTTCAACAAAATGGAAAACATTTCGAACATCTATAAAAGTAAGAAATTTGTTCTATAAGGTTAATTAAAATATACTTTCCAATGCTATTTTAACGTTGATGATGTGGCTTATTTATTTTTTTTTTTAAATTTTTTGTTTGTTTGTTGTATTCTGTTAGTCACTTTTGTAATTTTATCAATAAACAACATGCTTGTTTTTCCATGGCCGCCTTTGTTTCTTCGTAATACGCATCTGTCGTGAAAATGCGGAAAAAAAAACAGGAAATTTCTCGAAAACGGTTAGAGATAGACACCATAAAACCTATATATAATTGAAATAAAATTAAATTTTACATCCATTTATGTAATAATTACTATACCGTTCTATTTAAAAAAATCAAGATCTCCGTGATTTTAGAGTTTGAAAATTAGAGATCCCCATTTAATAATCATGTAATTTAAACGCAACAATTTTCTTATAAAAGACGTGTACTCTTTCATGCTTAAGCGAAAACTGAAAACCTCATCTGTCTAACTTTCACAGTTTCGGAGATATTTCCAAATTTCGAATACGCTGCTACAGTTATTTTTTTCGAAAAACGTCATGTAATTCAAAAACGATGCGACTTATACCGAATGTATGTATAACAAAGTGCCGTTTAAATTTAACTAGGAATCAAAAAGTGCAATAATATATAGGGTAATTCCATTTAAAATAACAAAGTTGGTATCTATTTCCGGCACAACCGGAAGTTCACCATTACTGGAAATATTTTCTTAAGATGCACCCTATACTACAGTATAAGTTAGCAATGAATGAAATTCTTAATTTAATTCGTGAAGGAGCTATGGAAGCCTGACGCACTATTGCAGGACCCTGTTATATGCTGATAATCCTAATACACACTTAAAAATAAAAAAATAAAAATTCTAGACTGACCACGACATAGCGTGTTCCATATTTGCAATTCACGTATTTCAGGCCCAGGCCATGGCAAAACATTGAATGTCTATTTTGATATCATCTGCTGGTATCTCGGCGCCCCGACTGGTTTTAAGACAATCTCGATAGAGATTCCAATTTATTACTGGCAGTGCCATACTTAGTACCAGAAATGGCAAAAACATGTGTACTTACATAGATAGCTCTTAATGAACCGATGCGACGAAACAAAAGACCCAGAAAAGAAAAACAGGAATCAATAAGGAGAAAGAAATAAGACGGAGAAGAAGCGCAGTGCTTATCATTCGCTACCTTCTATCTACACAAAAATTTATTGCACGAGTGCAATCTCTAATGCGAAGTATTTTTATATATTTCTTTTTATCCGTTTGTGGAATTGTACGATAAACAAAGATGATTAATTATATTAACACAAGTTTATTTAAAGAAGTTTGGAAGCGTTACTTCAAGAAGATAACATCTAACGCGACATTATGAAAATAACACTCAATTTCCGCTATAACCTGCAACGGCCTCACTGACAGTGCCACTTCATATAGGTATGAAGACCGCCCGGTAAATGATGTAGATAAATATCGACATTTGATGCAGAAACCACGATTACGAACGGGCTAACACCGAGCGAAATACGTACTTAACCTATTGGGCGACCGCACAACCAACGGGTGATAGACATCTCTGACTTAAATCGAGCTATATA
>CM043019.1:25957975-26011183 GCA_023690525.1 Holotrichia oblita | reverse complement strand
ACGTTGAAAGCCAAAATTTGGCTTAGTCGGCATTTTTGATATTTGATCACTATTTTTATGCCTAAATTGACCGGACTATCTATTAAATGGTAGGATAATAGATGTAAACAAGGACAATCTCTATTTATATGTATAACTGTAAGTAGCTAATTCATCAGTTATATCATTATTTTTAAAGATCCATACAATACTTAGGTGTTACAATGGAGTTACGAGGTTTTTCCATTAAATCCCAAAGTATCTGGAGTTACGAGGTCACGAGATCATTCCAAAAAGGTGAAAAAATAAAAGAAATAGTTTTGTTGATGATCAGTGTTTACTTATTTGAAAGCGAACAGAAAAGTACTTCAAGAAAATATAGAAAATATATGTATTTCTTAGAACTAGCATTAATCTACTTAAAAGTAAACATATAACTAAGCACTCGACAACAAACTGTACTACGAGTAAACTCAAAATAAATTACGTAAAGCATACTATGAAAAACAAAATTTTAAAGATGCTGTAAGTTATCATAGAATGCGTGGTAATCAGACAGCATAGTGGTTTTTAACGCCTGGAGATGTTCAAACTTTTCTTGTTTAATTTCCAATTTCTCTTGATAGAGTTGTGGTATCTCATTAAATGATATGCCTAAAGGTACCTTTTTGTTACCTCGAATTGGGAGAGGCTGCCAGTCCTCAGTGTGTCGAAGCTTAAATTCAAGTGTACCATTACGGTGATAACGTAGTGCACGCAAGTTAGTTACAGTAGGATCTCCTGATCTTTTCCTGGCCTAATGGAAGGTATATACTGCATACTGCTAAAATTTCGGAAAAAAATGTACTCTAAATATTTTACTTGATATGGTTCTGGTCGTTTACGAGCTTTTTGAACATGTGATAAGTAATCTGCAGGCACATTTATAATTTTATTTCGTAGTTGAACACTAAACACTTTAACCCACTGAACACCAAACAAGTTTTAACTAAAACACCGACGCGTTTCAACAGCAATGCTGTCATTATCAAGGCGATAATAAAACTAAATTAAAATAAAATCTACAAAAACAGGTAACCTAAATGTTATGCACGGTCAATCCGATACGCATCATTAATTTCGATTAACGAAAACAATGACGAATACGGTATAGGTCCATTGTCACAGTTCATTACACATGACTTATTTTTATATTTCTAAACTTTGAAAACATTTAGAAACTTACAATTGTTTATTTGTCTAATTAATTTAACATTCGTATGATCGATGTTGTGATCTGTTTCAAAAATGTGTTGGGCAACGCTCGATTTCTCAATTCTATTAAATCTAAGATGAGCCATATGCTCTTTGAATCTAGTTGAGACTGCTCTCCTGGTTTGCCCAATATATTTTTGATTACAATCTTTACAATTGATTTCGTAAATACCTGACTTTTCTAGAGGTTGTATTTTATCTTTAGGGTTACCGATGAGACTTCGTAAACTAGTCCCAGAACTGTAAACTATTCTGAGATCTAGCTCTTTGAAGATTTTACTCAAACCTTTAGTGAGAAAGGGAGCGTATGGGAGGGTCACAACGGGTGAAGCTTTAACATCCTCTCGAAAAGTCGTAGATTATTTCACAGTTTTCTTATAATTAAACTTCCTAATTAACTTATAGATATGCTGAGGCTGGAAACCATTACACTTAGCCGCATCTTTTATAATTTTAAGCTCTTTTTCATACCTCGCCTTGTTCAAGGGAAAAGTGAGAAGTCTGTGGACCAAAAAATTCAGGCTTGCCATTTTGTGTTGAACACAATGATGGGAATCTGAAGGAATGTAGCGAAGTGTACTGGTTTCCTTTCTATACACGTCAAACTCTAATCTATTGTTATTTCTAATTACTAAAGTATCTAGAAAGGGTAGCTGACCGTTTTCTTCTCTTTCACAAGTGAACTTTATGGTTTCGAACCGATTATTTAATCTATTGAGAAAATCGTCAATATTACATTTTTTAGTGTCAAATATAGCGAAAATATCATCCACATACCTCAACCAAACCCTAGGAAAGTATTCGCTCTCAGATTCTAAGTCCTTTTCAAAACGGCTCATGAAAAGGTTAGCCAAAAAGGGCGACAAGGAGTTACCCATTGCCGTTCCTTCCAGCTGTTCATAAAAACTCCCGTTGAATTGAAAAATGTTCTGTTTCATACAGATGTCAGTTAAGCGAATATATTCCTGGACACATTGTTGACTCAAACTATTTTGAAGCAACAAGTCCTCGAGGTATGTCAAGATGTCTGGAATCGGTACACTAGGAAAAGAGAACTAACATCAAATGAAATCAATATTTCACCCTCCAGCAACTGAATATTTTGAATTTCTTTAATAAATTCTAACGAATTTTCTACTGCAAAACTAGGTTGCTGTATTGGCAAATTATTAAATTCATTGGTCAGCCATTTGGAAACCTTATAAGTCGGTGCGTCAATTGCCGAAACAATTGGCCTTACCGACTTGCCAGGTTTGTGAATTTTAGGTAAACAATATAATTTAGGGACAACAGGATTGGAAACATGTAGCTTACGTCTAACATCGGCAGTAACAAGGTTGTTACAAGTTTTAAACACATTGTTGACGTCTCTAATCATCTTCGGTAAAGGATTTTTGAAATGGACTTATAAGGACCACTACTCAACAGGTCATTAACCCGATCATAGTAGTCCTCTTTATCTAAAATAACAACCTTGTTTCCTTTGTCAGCTTTCAAATAAAATCAATCTTTTTCCCGCAAAGTTTCAATGATTTTAATGTTTTCGGATTTCTGAGGTGATTTATAGGATTTCAAATTTTTTGAAATAGTATGTATGCAGGCCTCCCTAACAAACTGTTTTGTGGGCTCAGGAAACCGCTGGATAGAGGATTCTATCCCGGCAATAACCCATTCAACATTCGATTCAGGAGTCTGCAAACCAAATTTCAATCCGTTATTCAAAAGATTAAGTTACCGTTCACTAAAAGTTTGCGAGGAATGATTTTCTACTATGTTAATGGTATTCATCGAAACCTGATGTTTATTTTTTAAAAACAACCTAACTTTCCTAATTTCCTATCATGAGAGAATTTCTTATTCTGAACTTTCCTATCGATTGAAATAAACATGTTCCGTTGAAAATCACACCATAGTTGATATTCAACATCATTAAGATCTAATGTTAAAAATTTCCAAAGTTGGTAAGCTTGAATCTCAAGTTTACTGCGTTTGGCAAAAAGATATTCGATATCTGAACGCAACCATTTTTCTTTCGCGTAACGAATGACTTTATCACTACTTTTGCAATTATTCGAGACAGTAACATTAATAAAGTTTGGAAAAACAGAAAAACGTTTGCAAGTTTTCAGAAATCTAATATCTTCGCTAATAAACCTAATTTTAGCACTAACCTTATGGTATAAGTTCTGATCCTTTGACCTGGTAGCCATATTGCGAAGTTCTTCACTGGATCTCTTGGTGCAGAAGTAGAACACTAAACACTTTAACCCACTGAACACCAAACAAGTTTTAACTAAAATATTATATGTCGTAGTTGCCGTTCTATGCAATAGTGCATGGAATCAGCTTCCATTTGTGTGACCTCGCTCTAAATATTTCTGGACAACACACACTTTGTGATGGACGGCAAAATTAAGTAAGGCACTGGACAGAATTGCATTACGGTTTTGGCCAGGACAGCCATCGCTGTAAAAAATTAGTTCTTGTCCAGGTTGAAGATGTGGCAGCTGGGTTTCTGCAAAGTAGCATATTATTGTAGCAAATTCATTTGCACCCACCGTACCTTCTATTTCGCTCCATAAGAAGCAATATCCAGCATGTGTTTTAATATCGAAAATAGTGAAGTTGTGTACAGCTAAGTTTGTTTTAAAATATAAGCTGGCGACGTTTGATTTTGGGCACAAAAGAACTGCCTGCAAGTCCATCGTATACACTTTGTTGCTCTCACTGCTTTTATCCTGGCCCTTCTCTTCTCTTGATTCTTTTTTTCTTTTCTTGATGCTCTGTGTATTTTTCTTCTAAAATATTATTCGCATTTTTTGCCACACATAAGTCACATTCGTCCTTCTTTCTCTGAAATAGACTCAAATTCATGTCGTTGAAATAGTGGTCAAAATAAGTAATAGAAAATGGCGCGACGTTCCTTTGATGACACCAATCTTTACTGTACAGTTCATACAACTGTTGTTTGGACTCCCATTGTGGTTCCAGATATAATTTGTTAGATGTTGGTCTGCAATAATGCGACTCCATCTTTGGCAGACTTTCAAGAAATAGTTTAAGGGAATCTATTCTTCTAACTTCCAATCTTCTCCTGTTCTTTTGACTTGGCTCCTCATTTTTCCGGTATGTCTCAGTTTCTATAGTTTCGTCATTATCAGCCGTACGTGTAAACCAAGTTCTGTTTCATCTTCTTTCTTTTCACATTTCCAGGAACGTGCTGTCCATTCTCCTATTCCCAGTGAATCAAGATACATTCTTTTGCACACCTTGAGTGGTACATTGTTTTTTCGTAAATAGTAACTAAAGTTATTTACCCTTCGTGAGTTCTCCTCTTTTTTCGATCTCTGTGTCGTTGCGTTTCACCTAATTTCATATTCAGCTGCACAAAAGTTTCTTTTCTTTGCAACTCGATTTCAAAAACTGTCGAATTCTGATTTTCTATCTTCCTCTGCAAACAAATAACATTTTAAAGTAGTTGATTTTTGGTAGATATTTTGCACGAACACCTGTCTTTCAGAACTCGCTGTTGCTTTGGAATGCTGTATTCCCATTTCCCATCAACTATCTTTTTCCTTTATACGAGTCGCCTAGCTCTCTTCTTCTTTTATTCTGCTCCCTTTTCCAGTTGTGTTGTGTTGTCCGTGTCTCCTTTTCAGTCTTTTTCTTCTCAAAGGCTCTTCGTTTTCCGCATTTTCTTCTTCGCTATTCAAGTCTTCAGTAGGTTGATAATGTGGATATTCGGCTGTTGATGTTTTACTAGTATTTTGATCCACACTGCTTTTCACAATTTCATCTCTAGAAATATCTTCCGATGAGTTGGGCTCCGAATCTTTTTCTTTGCAACTTTGAACTTCAGTAGGTTGATAATCTGTGTCTTCAATGTGTGACGCCTCATTGGCATTTGTCTCAGTAACTTCTATGTTTTCGTCTTCCAAAGTATCTTCAGATAAGAAATATACTTCACTAGCTTCTATTCTCTTCATCTCTCTCTCTCTTCATCTTGTAAATTCCCTGTGTTCTGTTGATTAGAATTAGAATTTATCTCTGTTATACTGTGTTCTTGAACTGCAGTACATATATTCCACATTGTTAGGTAGTTGAGGATCTACGAAAATTGGGGGCTTTTCAAGAGCCAAGTCTAGAATTTTTTGCGCACGGGACACCATCTACGAAAAAAAGTAAATAAATCACAACAAACACAAACATTTACTTCAAGAGTTACTCAAAACAATATAAATGTACATTACCTTGATAGAAGCGATGCAAATTAGGGCTCACTGTTAACTTCGACAACACATTACACACAACTATTACCTCAATTTTAGCTCTGGAGATACGATGTTTTCCCTCGCCACAAACCGTTAGAGAGTTAGGAGGTTTTCTTTTAATGCTATACCGACTACACACAAACTGACATGGAGTTACGATATTTGATCACAACGTAGCTACCAAGTCATACTAACAGACGGCGCAAATATCTAAAATTGTGATACAAATGGAGTTACGAGGTTTGCTAATATACATACTATGTAGCCTTATTTTCAATAGGTACTGCGTCTTTTGCCATTTTCGACTGGTGATGAGCACTACTTGGGTAGACAGAAGCTCCAGAATGGTACTTTCGAAATTCACTTTGACAACTGATTTATCTCATACAGGGTGTTCAAAAATTTCCTGACCAATTACATCATCTTCAAAGTTGAGAAAGTTCAGTTTTTCAAATGCAACACCCTGTATATTATTACATGGTCGAATGCAGAATTGAATTCTGCATTGATTCGCTATGCTTTCCCTATACCTATTTTTAACGGTTTTCTTGTTATTCCATATTTTCTATTTTCATATGAGTTTTGACAGAAACGTGAACATTGTTTATTATTCGAAATAAAAGAACATGATTGAAACGGCAAAAATTAATTATAATCAAAACAATAAAATAAGACAACAAAATTTAGAACATAGGTAATATCAAATGAATAACAAAAAACTTGGAAAATATCATAAAATAACAAAAAATAATAAATTAATGTAAGCCAAATCATTATAATAATTAATACATCTTTTTATTCTTTTTTACAAAAACTGTTCTACATGACCGCCATTTTGATTCAAACAGAGAATAACTCTGTCATATACTCCTTGGGTAACCGACTTCCGAAGTTCGTCTAGACTAAGTTTTGTAAAGGCATCATGAATACGATTCAATAATTCCACTCTAGTATGTACAGGCATAGAGTACACAAATTCTTTTATACGGCCCCAGATATAAAAATCCAAAGACGTCAAATCAGGTGATCTAGGTGGCCAGTTCCAGGGTCCTTGTGGGCCAATCCACCGATCCTCGAACATCAAAGTGAACTGCTGATGTACAGTTAGAGTGGAATGTTCTGGGGCACCATCCAGTTTATACAACTGTTTACTCTATCACGTGGAGGTAGATCATTTAAGAAATCATTAACAAATCCTAAATTTTCATCATACACTTGATATGCTCCTCTATTGTCCATAATTAAACAAAAACCATTAAAAGTAAAGTGGTCGTGGTGATTATTGTCCCTTATTACATGTGGATTATATTGTGCCCAGTAGTGATCATTTCGGCGATTTATAATTCTTTCCTGTGAAGAAATCTGGGATCTTCTGTCATTTTTATGCACACGAACTCGCAAAAGTCGACTCGTCTTACCTCATCACCAAGTCGTAATCCGTGCGCAATAAATTCAGAGAAAGGGTACATTTTATGTTTTTTTTTAATATTCTGTGGATTGACGCTTTTGAAATACCTAATTCTAGCGCTGCTGCCGTAGTTGAACTGCGTGGATAAGATTGAAAATAAGCCAAAACATTCACCTCGATATCTTCATTATTTATTACGGGTTTTACTAATCTTTAGGCTTAAACTGCCTTGACATAAAATCAACAACATTGTTTCAATTCCTGTCAAAGTCCTAGTTTACATGATAGGACTTTCGGAGTTTCGTCAGCTTTTAATATGAGGCAAATATGGAATAACAAGAAAACTGTTAAAAATAGGTATAGGGAAAGGCATAGCGAATCGATGCAAAATTAAATTCTGCATTCGACCATGTAATAATAAATACAGGGTGTTGCATTGGAAAACCTGAACTTTCTCAACTTTGAAGATGATGTAATTGGTCAGAAAATTTTAGACACCCTGTATGCGATAAATCAGTTGTCAAAGTGAATTTTGAAAGTACCATTTTGGAGCTTCCGTTTACCCAAGTAGTGCTCATTACCAGTCGAAAATGGGAAAAGTCGCAGTATTAAAAATAAGGCTACATATTTCAACATTTTCAAAGTAATCAAGATATCTAAGAAACAAATGAAAATAGGTAAGGGAAACTATATAATAGAACTTCCTCGGGAATTCAAAAATGAGATAATATAAGGGGTGTTCCATTTAAAATAAGAAAGTTAATGGCGACTTCCGGTGTTACCGGAAGTGGCACGACCTTGAAAATATTTTAGAATGAAAGAGCATCTTGACTAACTCTATAGTCCAAAAATTCAGAATTCTAAGTTTTTTCTAACGGCGAAAACTGCTAACGAACGCCTACCGTGAGAAACCCTGTATATAGGTTAATCACCAGAAAAATATTTTTATGATATAATATCTGACACACCGTCATACAGTATACATACACATCCAGGCCTTTGCTACCGATAGCATGATAGGTATGCAGCTTTTAGTATGTTTTCCATTAAAGTGCAGTCTGTTATCGTTTAGACAGGTCACTGGACTGTATGAGCTACGTTTTCACTTTTCTTATCACACTTTAATAATTTTATTAAGTGTTCCATTTTATATCTAAAAGCTAATGTACGCGCCAGCATTGCGTCCAATAAAACTTATTAGAAAAGAAAGTATCACATTACATCCTCTACTATATTAATGCTGCCCCTAATTCTAGATATTGATGCTTAGATTGTGCCACAAGTTAAACTAAAATTTTTATTTAGTAAAATCTTGACTTAAAACTAATAAAATTAGTTTATCATAATTTAATTCGTGACTGTGTGTGTGTGTGTGTCTGTGAATGGTTTCCTCTCTTCGCTACAACTAATCGCCCCATCGGAATGTCCTTCTCGAGATTTTTTTTACTGTAGGTGTTAGAAGATGTCGTTTTTGCTGCAGCAGCAATTAATTACATATTTTCAAACATTCTAATAAATTTTGTGATTTCCGGATTCCTTTGTGGCTGTCGTTGGTTGCAGTTTGTTCAAGGCCACAGACAACGTACACCCCTGTTCTACATAAGGAAGGTTCTGGGCAAAATTTCTTTCATGGGCTCATACATATGAGAATAACACGTTTGAATCAGTGAACGAAAAAAAAAATTCTTGACAAAATGGATAGTTATGACAAGACAACTGTACCAAGTAAATGCCACATGTGATATTAGTATTCTTCGAACCATACGTCTTTGTCACGTTAAATGTGGAGGGTATGGAGTGACAAAGAGAGCACACTGTGGCCGTTCGAAGACTAAGTCGTGTCGAGTGTATGTAATTACAAATTTAATGTAAGAGTTTATTGTACTTACCAGTAAGGAACCCAAAGTCTAAATGGCCGATTGGAATGGAACTTTGTCGGTTGAGCCTCTCGAGTGTAACTTAACCTTGAAGTCCATATCATTTAATATTCATAATCACACGATATGGCTTCCATATTATGTATATTAAGATGGTTTGGGTGTTATTTCAAAAATACAATTAGTAATCATTGAAGACCGTAAAGGTGAGGGATGAAGGGGGTTGGTAAGATTTTAGCAGGCCGTTAATTATTAATTATCGCTGAACAGCAAGAAACTGAAAATCACGTTTACAACCAGGACTAATCTAAACAAAAATACCTGTAGCAGGGGCTCTTTCTTTGAAGCTCTTCCTAAGTTGGCTCCATCTGGTTTTTATTATCTCCGGTACATCTATTATCCTGCCATTTAATAGATAGTCCGGTCAATTTAGGCATAAAAATAGTGATCAAATAACAAAAATGCCGACTAAGCCAAAATTTGGCTTTCAACGTGGATTCTCCAGTAGGCCTATTCCACGAACCGTTATGACGTAATTTTTAGAGACAATACGTACATTAACTGCATGAAGATTATTAATATTGATATTGGTTATTGAATTTAATTGTCGTTCTGGTTTATTTTGATATTTCAATCTGATTCATACTCTTCATAGTCAACTTCAACAATCACGTCTTCTTCGATTTCGTCTTCTTCTTTTCCTCTTGCTGGATATTCATAAATTGTTCAAATGAAAATGAATCAGTTGTCTCTTCATTAAAATCACATGAATCTTCCTCTGTTGTATTCAATTGGACATTTGAGCAAGAATGAGTTTAGCAATTGGTACACGCTGGAGAGCACTATAACCTTACTTTTCTACAGCCGCATTTAGCACTACAACCTTTCTTGCAATTGCAAAAAATAGTGTTAAGAAGTTTTTCTGGAGCAGAGGGGAGTAAAGTTTGTAACTTTCTTAGCACACATGGGATTGATGGGGACTTTCAAATTTTTATTTTTAATGGTAAACCCAAGGTCTCCACCACAATTTGGCTCTGTCGGAATTTTTGTTATTTTAACTGTCTAAATTGACCGGACTATAGAACTTGCTCAGTAAAGATCATAAGCGAAAGGTTCTATTTCTTTTGGCGTTAAACTGTAGTAAATACCGGGCATTTGACGAACCTATTGATTTGATTTGTCGTCATCAGAAAACACATTTGCAATTGGAAAATAACCAATAGTGGTGGGGCGCCGACCTATCTTTTGGTCGTCAATGCCGTCTTGGAAAATTTCATAGTTAAGTTAATAATCCCTCCTTTTTTACCATCCTTATTGCTGCCAGCATCTCAGTTTGTGTTCTTTTTTATGATTCATCACCTTCTTTACATGCAACAAGCGAAAAAACTACCGAAAAAATCTGCCGGTGTACATTGTCACATGTGACAACTAACCTCGAACAGATACATATTTCCAATGATATAACAATGCTCATAATTTTCTAGACGTACCGTATGCTCTACCTTGCTTAAAGAGAATTGACTCCAACATAAGAGAAAAAAGAAAAATGTACGGTCGTTGTACGTGTGAGAAAACTGAAGGACGAAAGATGACATTTCTAAGGGCAATATGTGTGTTTTGCCATAACAACGGTATCGAAGACGCTAGACGGGTCGATAGCCGCAGAGGTTAGGCGGCTGATTATCGTTGTGGCTGGATGGTGACATTTCTCCAGAGGGTTGAAATCCGAATCGACTTACCAGTCGCTGTTGGGAGCAAAGTGATTAACAGTGCGACATAAATTAATTTTTATTTAAATCAAGTGGAACTCTTGCAGAAAAATCATTCCATTCCAAACTGTTCCACAAAATCTGGTCAGTAAGACTGATAGGATATTGGTGAAAAAGGAAATCGCTCTTTGTGTGTTTATTGATATAAAGGATGCTTTTGGTTCATGTGGCTCAATAAAAAAGCAGAGAACGTAAACATTGACCCCCTCATCATTAAATGGATTGAATCGATGCTCAAAAGCAGAATCATATCTGCAAAAATAGGAGATTCTACCACAAAAATAGTAACCATGAAGAGATATCCCCTAGAAGCGGTAATTACACATACCTTTATTGTGGTCACTGGTGATAGGCAAGGCTGGATAGCTTACCGGAAATTTATCCCGGTGAGCTATCAAGCCTTGTAAGAGGCAAACATGCCATAGCGAACAGATGCACCTGAAACTCACAACAGATCTTTTAGGTCGCTGTGAAGAGAGCCACCGAATGCCTGATCGACACTTTAACAATCTAATCTAATCTATCCGTTTGGCCTCGAGGAAAATGTTTTTTTCTAAACGATTCTATGGCTATCAAAATGATATGATGCTGTAACAAAGCCACTTGAACACAATTTACACACACAAAACTACACCGCGAGAATTACTGTGATAGCCAGACAAGTAATTCAGCTTACGGAGTCAGTTGCAACTAAGCACCCACCACACACAAATCTTACTTCCGTTATCACCCTTTTTAGGGTGCATCTTTTGGTATGTATTTGTATTGTATTGTATTGTTGGTGGGTCACTCGGGTTCAAAGCACCTCTCCTCACTGCGACCTCTTGATATATTGTGATTACCTTATCCCATCAGCACCCTTCTATTCCAAATATTCTTGACGAATCCCAGAACTACTTTGGGTGATAAGACTTTGATTTGCTCAGGCGTTAAGGCTGTCTGTCCTAGATGCTGAAACCTTTGCCAGCTTAATGTCCTTTAGTCTTTAGTCTTTTATTACTGTTTGGCGAGGAGTTAATAAATTTCTTTTGTCTCCTATTCTTGAACTTCGTTCTTGAGCTGATAGGAAACAGAAAGTTCAACAAAGAGGTCTTGTTGGTCTTCTCGATTTGTTCTAGCAAAAAAGAGACACAACTGGTATAATTAAAAACTCATTAAAGATTTCCAAAGATTCCAAAATAGAAACCTATCTATCTTTTAATGGTTCAACCAAATGAATCGACTTTATCGTTGAGTTTTTCTAAATATTTTACATCCTGCCCTATATCATATAATATGTTTATTTTATGAGATGATATGCAAAAAAGGCATTTAATAAAATTAGGAAGTAATAACGTAATTGCTACATCATGATCGTACATAAAATGATTTATGAGTCTCACCAAATATAGAACCTAATCTTATTATTTTTGTTAAAAATTAGTAGGAATTTGCAGAGTCATGGCCCCCTATACATTACATCTATAACGATCTCTCCTTACATATATGGAATATTTTCAGATTAACTTGGAAATCTAATTACTTAATTGAACTAGCGCGCTAGTATTTTAGTCTAATATGCTTTTAAAACAATTATTATTACTCGAAGATCATTAGAACGTGGAAGAGATCCTTATCGAAATGTTTGCTTCAACGAGCAAAGTCATAATTTTCAAGTAGAAAGCGCTGTTCGACAATCGACATAAAGTGAGATGTGTGTATAGGAAAAAGATTCCGGAATTGTCTTTCCTCGATCAGTTAACTTTCGTGAAAGTGATCTTGAGGACATTTTCATATCTAACTGTAATAATAATAGTAACAACTTTATTCTAAAAGTAATACCGATTTCACGTAGGTATAGTATGAGGCAAGATTACCACAATTAAGCTTGAAGAAAGAATTGAAAGAAATTTTATAGTTATGTCTAAATCGTGGAAGTACCACACACGTAAAACCACAGTTGAGAGGACGTAATTAGCCTTTAAAGGTAAAAAGGAATCTACCGTGCTCATCTTAACAAAGCAATGACCACAAAACGTTAAAGTTTAATACCTATCTGTAGATTGCTAGAAATTACGATGACCCAGTCCACCACAAAATTATATTGATTATTATAAGGTCAACATCAACATGTCCTTTAGCGGTTTATAATAAAAAAAAAAATTAATGACATTATACAGTTACAAATAGTTTTAGTTTATGTAAATATCGCGTCATCAACTATACCTTTTTCATTATAATTTAAATTTATAATATATTATAATAATAACGAGACAATACCGTGAGCTTGATATGGTCTTTCTTCTTTCTGTCGATATATCCTATTAAAAACAGCATTGTTACGCCAATAATGGAATACATTCTGCGCATTATAATTAGCAATTAGAAAGGTTGTAGTTGTAGTACACAGTGTATAGTATACCTAGGTAAGACTTAGATGTAGGTGTGTTGTTTATTATTTAATCGATCATTTTTTTAATTAGGTTTACATAACCTAAACGAATTGCACAACACGGCCGTTTGAAGGAAAAAATAGAAAGTGCGGTAAGTATTTTAATAGGCTGTAAAATTAATATCTAATTGATGATAGGGCGTTCTAATATTTGTAACAGAAAATATTACATGATGTTTCATCAATCCATTTTCTGCTCTGGTGGTTTCATCATCAACTCCGTCATAATCGTAACGGTGCTAGGAGAGAAGAGAAACCAATAAAATTGGCTTTATAAATTCAATTACCTACATACATCTTATACCGCTAAGAAGTTTCCGCTAGGCTTCTTTTGTTTTTTGCTCCTGGCGTTAAGAAAATATAAACAAATATATTCTAGAAACTGTGATAAAATCTAAAATAAAACATATGAATGTAGGTATTGGTTGTGTTCGATATATTTAATGTTTAGAAAATTATGCGCATCTTACAATATTTTTTATTAATTCATTAATATCTTAAATAATTTAATAAGTATTTTTTTTTATAATGAGGTTTTCAGTGACATTAAAGAACTGCGTTGTTTCTAAAAATTTGTTGAAATATTTTAGTTGTTTATAGCGATTGAAATGGAATCTAAACTAGTTTCTCTTCAAAATTATGAAATGAGTGATTTCATATTTTAATCGTAATTTGTGTCATGGATGTTCAAAGAAATTTCCATTAAAATGACTATTACGATATTGCCCCAAGCAGCATTTTTAGTCGTTGCTACGTCCCAGCGACTGTTGTTGGGAATTGTAAAGTTGTGGTTACTAATGACGGGAACGTTATTGCCACGTTTCCATTACGTGCCAACGACCAAAATGGGGAACATTTTGGAGGTGATAGCTACGTAAAAATTACTACCCCGCTACTTATACCGCTACGTCGCACTTACGTTCCGACTAAGTGGCGGGGACGTAGCGCCGTGGTCATCGCTACTTTATAAGGTTTCGTTTCTTTGCTTGTCGTTTTCGCCTTGTCTTTCTCTTACATATTTAAAAAAGGGCTTTTAAGCATCTGTCGTCATTATTCAACCGCGACAACCATAATGAAAATAATATTTGTAGGTTTAAGGAAATATATTGCTTGTAGGGGTATGCACAACTTTGCTGATTTACGAGTTTCGAGTACAAAGAAATTCAAAACGCTTAAAAAAATTCTGTCAAATGTGATGTTGATAGATTGAAAAATTAAACGCGCCATCTCGAAATATATGTTTTACAATTATTTTTTTCGGGAAGACAATAAAAAAATGCATAAAATTGGTGAAATGTTTTTCTAACCTTTCTCCTAATTATAGGAATTCACTTTCGTTTTTCTTTTTCTTTTTCTTATGATATTTTGAGGATACTGTTATTGTTGTACAATAAGGAAATTGAAATTCATGTAATGGCGTCCTACATTTTGTCAGTAAATATGGCGCATTTTACAGAAATTACTGCAAAGTAGTATTGGCAGAGTGGGAAGTAAAAATTACTGTCAAGTAGTTTTCGTGAGTAGCGAGATTATTTATTTCCCCTTAAATATTACTACAGAGCTCCATAACTTTGAAGGCATTTCAAAAGTAGAAACGACGTCGTAGTTACTTTCAACGTTACCATAAACTAATAAAAACTTTGAAGTTAAATATTAGTAACAAAATAACGTTACAGGGACTATCGAATATCACTCTAAAGTTTGTGCCACCTTAAAGTTATTTTATATAGTAACAGTCCATTCCAGAAACTTCAAAAGCTACCTAGAAGTACTGAAACTATTAACTTCCAAATTGTAGTAATAATGACTACATAATTACCAAAAAAGTTTAAATAAAAGTAGGAAAAACTAGAAAGTCGTTTTTTTAGTGATATTAACGTAACAACGACTTGTCTGAAGTTCCGATCTCGGTTACCGATACTTTGATGCTGCTTGGGTGGCTACATCAGCTAGTTATTGGATTTGGTGATGATAGTCTTCTATTTATTTCGATACAATTCCTTCGTTACACTCCAGAAGCCCAAAGAAAGTTAATTACCCATTTAGTTAAGAATAAAATCTATGTTGGTTGTCCTCTTGGCGATCAAGATGAAAATTTTACTCTTCATCTTATCTTCATCACCTGCACCACTACTTTAATCACATAGTTGAGAGGAAATGCCATATTCCTATGATGTGGTATGGGCCTAAATGCCATATATCAGGCTAGATTAGATTAGTAGGAGGTTGTGTGGGCAATGCTGCCTCCAATGTTTGCAGGTATAATTCTGCTTTTATGTTCTTTGCTGCCAGACTGTGTAAGGCAGACTCCGCGGATTTTCCGGATTGGAAAGCAAACTGTTTGTAGTGAAGAGGTTTCTCTATAAGAGTTTCACTTCCGATATGCAAATCAATTACTGTTTCCACTGATTTGAGAAGAAGGGAACTTAGGCTGATGGGGTGGTAGGGTTTAGACTCTGCGGCAGGTCGTTTACCAGCCTTTAGTATAAATGTCACTCTGACTTGTCTCCAGGATTGAGGGAAGTAACTTAGATGAAATTTCCCTAGGCCCTCTTAAAATGTAAATGTAAATATTTTTCCAACAGACGTATTCCTGGTCTATGTAGAATGTTGACTGAGTCAGAACAGTGCGTTCGTAGAAGTAGCAGCATTGTTTTCTCCTCCACTTACTGCCATTGGATTGGCATTTTGATAGGACCTTGTGGAGTCGTGCAGCTGTCGGCAGTTCGATGGTGTATTTGCAAAAGCTTCTCTGAACCTTCCTTAGTTCTGTATAGTTTTTTGTTAGAGCTGCTCTGTAGCTGTTGCTCTATTGAAAAGCCTCCTGACATACGCCCTGACCACGTCGAGCCCCTTGATCCACCAGGACATCTTTCTCTGAGTAACCCTTTGTCTAACTGGGCAGCTTATTTCGCACGATGCAATCATTTCAGAGTTTTACTTCTGCCTTACAAATATTGCAAGGTATTCAAACAATACTAGACATTGGATTTGCCTGTTTCTCTCCGTAACTTGTAAGTCACAGCCAGCATCAAACTTAACGTCAAGTGAACTGACACTTCGCTTCGGCTCTTTAATCTAAAGAAATTGAACGATTTGGGTAGTGACCTAAAATTTTCGAAACAGCAACTTGAAATTTGGGGTTGAGACTACAACAACGGAACCTCTTAGCTCCAGAAGCAAAAATTTCCTGCTTTTAGATTAAGAGGTAGTTCCGTTGCTCAATATTTTGATCTGCAAAATTCAATGTCTATATTTATAGGTGTCAATGATCATATCATGATGTAGGTTGGTGTACAACATTATCCACAGCAGTAATGACTATTTATTGACTAGGGTAAAACCAGCTTGAAAGCAATACTACTACCCACGTAGAACAAATTGATTGGGCCAATATTGGTTAAAATATTAAAAATATATTGGTGATATATTTCTTTGTCAACATTTTGCAATATACATAGGTCCATCATAAAATATAAAATTATTAGCCCAATATTGTGTCTAATATTGGTAAAATATATATTCAACTACATTTGATAAGATTGGACCATTATCTACTTAACGAATAATATATCACCGTCTCCTTGTTTTGTGTTAGGAGTTGAAATATATGTATTTATCTTCTTATATGTATCCACTAATATGTACATATGTATCCACTAATACATACAGCCACACATGAGTATACTCATGAACGTAATATTCGACTTTTACGAACAGGACTATATTGGCTGTAATAATAATAGCCCAATATTTTGGGCCTTTATTATTTCGAGAGTAGTGGCTAAAATGTTGCAGTATTAAATTTAACGATTAACCAAAATGTGAAAAGTTATTATCATGACATATTGGTGTGTTGATATTTTGTCAATGTTGGTATAGGCAACGTAAGAAAATATTGATCCAACTGACAATGGTAGAACATTGGGTCAATATTGTTTTGACAATATTGGCATTTGGTAACCTACAAAATATTGGTGTATTATTTGTTTTAACAATTTGACCAATATTTGAAAATTTATCGTGGGGCAATGTTGATATAATAATATTGGCGTCAGTTACATTAAAAAATATTGACCTAATATTGGTAAAATAAATTTAATATTGGCCCAATGTATTTGTATGCGCCCAATATTGGGCCATTATATTTGTTCTCCTTGGGTACAAACTCACAAATATCGAATTAGGTTCTCTTTGAAAGCAATTTTGAAGGGAATTTTGGGCAACAGCAGAGCAACAAGCTTTTCGAAAATGTTGGGAGAGTGATGACATGGCAAATAAAAAAGAGCGTCTGTTGGTATCATGTCCATACATACAGATAAAATAATACCCCTATTAAGTTCTGAAGTTTTGAATACGAATTTCTTGTTAGTTTTAGTTTTGTCAATTCTGGTGTTTATCTAGGAAATGTTACGTGCTAGAGAAAAAAACAACTGATTTTAGGAGTGAATTCCAACTATTTACAAACCATCAGATGCAAGAAAAAAGTTTAAATTTCTTGATTAGTGTGATTATTAAAGTCTGCCAAAAAGATACTTTTCCTTATCTTCAAACTATCCGTGCTCGTATTTTATGTTGAAACAATTCTTAAGTTATTTAAACCAAATAATAGGTTTAGCAGTAATTAAATATATAATTTCTTTGTGTCTGTCGATAACATTGAGCTAGTATACTAAGGAGACGCTATGAAGCATATTTCCTCTATGTTCAAAACGGCGCACTGGGCGGGGCTTAAGTGGTGTACCAATATGGCTTCCCCACCAGGTCCGGACTAGTAAAAATTGTAAGTATAATCTTAAGCCTCCACTTAACAGATGGTTTTATTTAAAATTAATTATGTCATCCCACGCCTATTAGGCTCAAGGCCCATAAATGTCATAATTTGACAATATAAACGCTCAATAAGTAATAGTTTATTTAACGGGTCGATGGCCGCAGTGGTTAGGCGGCTGACTATCGTTATGAGAGGACGATAGGTGCCGGGGTTCAATTCTCTGGAGGGACGGTGACATTTTTTCGGAGAGTTTAATCCCGGATCGACTTGCCATTCGCTGTTGGGAGCAAAGTGATTAACAGCGCGGCATCATAAAAGGCGATATGATGCTGTCACAAAGCCATTTGAACACAATTTACACACACTAAACTACACCGCAAGAGTTGCAGTGATAGCCAGACAAGTAATACAGCTTACGGAGTCACTGCAACTAAGCACCCACCACACATTAAAAAAAAATGTACCTACATACAGGCGCACTATTTGAAATTTTCCAATTACGGCCCTGCACATTGTTTTTATCTCAAACACTGAACTATGAAATGTTATTTTCGACGAATTCTTCTTGTTAACGCTGTTTCTACTCTTGCAATAGGTAGAGCACAAGAAACCATTATGTCTTGTAGTAGTTTGAAATAATAACTGAAATAATGAAATAATACAACCACTCATGACATATACACTAGAATCTACGTTAGGATTGCCATAAATCCCTGAGGCCCCGTCGGGATATTTACAATTTCATTATTATTATCATTTAAAATTTTTTTAATCAAGAATCATCGTATTATGAGCACAAAACTTGATTTTGCAACATTTGAGGTTATGTCGCTAATTTTTAGAGAAGGATATCGAAAAACGGGCAAAGAGCGATTGTTGTAAAATATCACTAAAGTATGTCAAAAAAAAAATTGGAAATCGATGAAGAATGGATGAAGAAATGTAGGCTGTAGCCGGTTTTGAAAATTTTTTTTCAATGTGGAACCACTGTGCGGCGGCGCTCTCCACCCCTCCCTCACTCAACTCAAGTTTCCGATCGCTACCAGTCGATCAGTAAAGATCTCTAAAGTTAGTTGCCCTGACGCTCACTAGATGGCGCTTTATCAATTTTTAAAAACTTGTAGTTCTGCGCTCGAATATGTTTGTCGGGACATTTTATAGCTTGTCGGGACGTCGGGACACCACTGTTAATAACGACGAATAGCAACCCTAATCTACGTATTTGACGTAAAGTGGTGTACCAATTAGCCACGTGATAGCGTCTCCCTACTTATTCTATCTCAATGGTCGTTAGACAGTAGATAACGGGGCGCTCTGGCCGCCCCCTACCACTATTCCTTTGATGTCACATAAGACGCGGTCGTAGGTAGTTCCAAACTTGACCAGTAGTCGAGGGGTGGTTTTAAAACCAGCATAGCTGCTATTGGGAACAGGTTATTTGATTTGAACCTGTTGCAGGAACAGGTTACTGGTTTCAGGGACAAGTTCCCGGTTTCGGGAGCAGGATCCCGATTCCGTGAACAGATTGAAATCAGATAACCTATTTCCAATATCAGTTATACTGGTTTCGTCTAATTTGGAACTACATACGAGCGTGTCACATATGACACCGAAGGAGTAGTGGTGAGTGTCCAACGAGCCCTCTTCCCTACTTGAGTTCAATGAACATTTTTAATAGATATCCAAACATTGTTGACAAGGAGGGGCAGAAACTACCATGGAGTCTTAAGATTCAAGTAAAAGCAGTGAATATTTTCCAAAACTAGATGGTGTACATGATTGTGGTTGGTTTGTGAGTAACGTGCAGATCTATAGAAATCTAAATTTTCCATCTTCGAGCAAATACGACTTGGTCAGAACATTCGAAACGTCTTCTTGGTTGGAGAACTCGTCAATGCGTCACTTCAGGGGATTGGATCCTGACATACCTCTACTCCTACCTCCTCTTGGCAATCCGACGCATCTTTATGCGGGGGACTTGATTGACAGTTTTAATTAATGTGAAGAACATCCTGGCACACACTAAGAGGTACTAAACAGGTTTATAGAGAGATACAACGATGTTTTGCAGTTTCTGGAGATAAAAGATTTCTTGCATCTTATCTCGTGTATGAAGAAAAATATTCATATGAAGGGCAGACTAAAAGAGGGGTAGAAGGTGCTAGCTAACAAGTGGAGGGTAAGTAGGGTGGGTTGATTCAATAATTTTAACATGTTCAGTAGTAAGTATTATTGAAGCATGTGGGAACAATAACAGGTTAAGGTTTCTGCGTTAAGGAAACAGGAAATTCTGTTGCTGCAATTCAGGTATGGAATTGTATCTATTGATCTAAACATTATTCTGAAAAACATCAGACTGTCAGTACCATAATTAAGACTTGCAAACATCTTGGACAAGCAGTATAGTAAAGCATCTTGCATTCCTTAAAGTGGCTTCGGCAGCAGCCTTGACCTAGTTTTAACGGTACTTATTCCTCTCAGTGTATGCAAAAGATGCGAACGTCTATATGATTTCAAAATTAATTTGGATTTGCTTGTAGAGCAGTAATACGGTTCTGTGTTAATTTGTGTTGCAAAAATTGTATCTTAAATTCTGATATTTTAAAAGAATCATTCATAGAAATGACCAAGATTAGCAGTTATCACACTTTATTAATTATTAAATTTTTTTATCCTGTGTAGGTTTTATTGTTTGACCTATTTTTGTATACTTTAACAGAAAAATTTTTCTTAAGCGAATTTAGATAAACCTTCCCAGTATTCAGTTCGTATTTCCCAAATGAACGCCGCCAGTAAATTCTAGTAGAACGATCAATGTTGCCACCATAACGATCGTAATATTCTGACAGTCCTCTCGCGGTCTCCTCTTACTATACCAACTTATTCTGTCTGTGGGAATAACTTATGAATATGTAATAAAAGTTATTAAGCCCCGAAATAAGGCAACCATAAAGATAAAACAACTTCTACGGAACTTTCACTATAAATCCACAACTTTATAAATTAAGCTGCGTAAATGAGACTTCGGTAAAGTCAGATTAATGATCAGCCGAATAAATGTAAATAAGACAGTAAGTGGGAAAGATGGGCCTCGCCGAGATGGTATGAAAATAGCAAGGGTGAGGGTGTGTATGAAAGACGGAGATGGCTCCGGGAGAAATCATCGGGAATAGAGCGAGAGAGATTGTATGAGAAAACAGGGAATGTGATTAACGGTGGAAGGAAATAAAAATGACATTAAAATTTTATTTTATCGTATATACGTTTTATAATATCTTTGTTTTATAGTTTTACAATAGGTCTTTGCTAATGTACGTTTATGTTAAAAGTAGCGTTTTGATTCAATAAAATCTATTTAAAAGCTAGTATAAAGATGTAACTGCGCATATTGGGCGCAAGTTTCTCTCGATTAGCTATGGTAAATATGATAGAACGGGTATAAGAGGATTTCTTCATTTCTATGCAAAGCATGTATACTGGAAATTTTATTACGTAAGAACGTTATTATTTCATTAAGAAATGTTCTAACCGTTCTTAACAAACTCCCAGTTAGGAAATAATGTTTATTGACCTTTTTCTGGCCTTACGTTTCTCGAAATTATTTATTATAAGATATCTTACTTGGTGCACGTATGTCTAAACCTGTTTCTCGACTTACGGTCTTTTCTTTCGTTTTATGTTGACATTACACATGCGTGTAGAGTTGTATTAGTGGAATATGGGACAGTTTTTTAAACGAATTTGTCCTCCTTGGTTTTAAGTGGAAATTAAAATGTTTTCTTGGACCATAGAAGTTTCCGTCTCTCACTTAATGGTTTTATCGAAGATTAAGTCTCGGATGTGCAGCACAAGGCTAGAAACGATTGAGTCACCATCAATGCACAATAGCATCTTGTAATTGGAGGTGCACTACTATGACATTTGGTCAGAATCACAAACCTGCCAGGATGACAAATTTAGGAGCACACACTAAGCAAAAAGCTAACACATGCTTCCAATCAGTAAAGGATCTATATTTTTAGGAAAAGGACTATTCAAATGTTTGATGTATTTAGCAGGAAAAATGTTTTATAAATGAGAACTGGTTTTATAATAACTGGTGGGCCATCTAAAGCGTCAATCGTCTCTGGATGATTAGCGTAACGTTTATCCTTAATGACTCACTGGAAAAAATAGTCCAAGGCTCAAATCTCAGCTCCGAGAGGGCCAATTGAAATTAAAATTTCGGCTGATTATTCGATTCTGTTGAAATAAAATGCTGTTCATGTGTTCCTCTTTAATTTCTGAAAAATAAAATCGTTGAGCATGGCAGAGTAACGGTCACCACTGACCGTATGATGCCCCAATGATGTCACCGTGCTAAAATCCGCAGCAAACAGTTTGTGTTGAAGATTCCCCTCTTCAGAAGTAAGTTTTCAATGTTTCCCATTTCTGTTCAAGCGTAAAGTGTTTGATTTTGCAAATCTCAAACATAAAACTAATTTGCTATCAATTCGTGAATCTCATTCAATCTGTCAAAATCAAACAATAACCGGTACCTAGTTCAAATTCTCAAATTTAGATGGCTCTGGTGTCATAATTGCGAGTGATGAACTAGAAGTTTTTACTGTTTTACCAGAAACAAATCACAAAAATCTAAAAGTTGTTTGAATGATAAAAAAAATCTACTTAGACTACAGCATTGCAAAATCACTATAATATAAAAGCAGAAAGCCGCTAAGAGAAAAGTTTATGATAGAATTAAAACAGCTGAAGCAGGAAAGAGAAAAAGGCCTGACAGATTTTGAAGAGAAACCCATTATTTCTGAATCTGAAAAAGACATAAATTCTATTCAAGTTTCAGAGTCGGACTACAGCTTTAATTTATAAAAATTGCCTAAACTATAAAATCATTTGTCTGACAATAATTTATTTAGGTTAGTTTTGCTTGTAAATATATTGTGATTGATCAAACATGTGACAATCACATGGCGAAAGGTCTGGTCTGTATAGAGGATGACCAACGACAGTACATACATTTCTGTTAATCTTTGGGAAAGAACAACCTCACAGTTTACAAAAATGGCTGAAAGACATAACGTGCAGATATCCAGAGAAAAGACAAAATTGTTAGTCGTTTCAAAGGAGCCTGTTAGATGCAAACTAGAAATATATGTATAACAAGTGATGAGATTTGCGTACTTGGGGGTGGAGATATCGAGTGACTGACATACCTATATGGAAGCCAGCTAGCAGAGAAGAGGAGATTCGCCAGAGGAAGAAGAGCATCTAACGAACACATATAAAGAGCAGATGGAACTAGAATGATAAAGATTGGAAGAGACGAAAGGTTAGAAGGAAGAAGGATCCTGGGAAGACCGTTAAGATTGTCAGGCATGTCAGAGCAACGGTCACCACTGACCTTATGATGCCCCAATGATGTCACCGTGGCAAAATCCGCAACAAACGGTTTGTGTTGAAGATTCCCTTCTTCAGAAGTAAGTTTTCAACATTTCCCATTTCTGTTCAAGCGTAAAGTGTTTCATTTTGCAAATCTCAAACATAAAACTAATTTGCTATCAATTCGTGAATCTCATTCAATCTGTTAAAATCAAACAATAACCGGTACCTAGTTCAAATTCTCAAATTTAGATGGCTCACCCTGGTGTCATAATTGCGAGTGATGAACTAGAAGTTTTTACTGTTTTACCAGAAACAAATCACAAAAATCTAAAAGTTGTTTGAATGATAAAAAAATCTACTTAGACTACAGCAGCGCCAAATCACGGATGCGTCAGGTTTATAGATAAAAAATATTGAAAATTGGAACAATTTTGGATAAATTTTCAACAAGTTACCACCAGAAATCTGCAAGAATGGGCCACTGACTGGTGATATGTAGTTTGCAAACTTCGATTTTAAAGATTCTGAAGACTGCGTTCAAGAATTTAAACAAAAATATAGGATAGGGTCAAAGAGAGAACAAAATTGATGTCAAAATAAGGAAGCTGATTTTGACTGCTGCCAGTATCTTCAGAAGTTCAATTTTCAAACTAATTCCGAAATAATAAATAATTGTACATTTGTTTAAACTAAATATTCAACTAGCTACTTGATGGTCGATGTTGAGAAGTGAATATTTCTTTTGATTTGTGGGTTGGACAAACAAAACCTGAATTCTTTAATAATATTTTAGAGATACAGAAATAAATTCAGTGTCTTGGATTGTTTCTCAACAAGAAATTTTGCAAGAAATCGAGATTCCCTGATAAAAGAGGAAGTTGATAATATCGAAGTTATTTGCTTGATTGGCACTCCATAAAGCTCTAGAAAGAAATCGGTACAACTTGAAGATAATTCTATGAGAAGATCTAGATTCTTGACTAAATGCTTTTGATGCTGTGAGCAGTAGAACAATGGCTCTAATTTGGCCTCCAGAGCACTCCAGTGTTAAGAGAAATGTCTATACAAATAAACTTGCAAGACAGGAACTCAATATGCATTTCGTTGAATCTTTCAGAAAGAAGATCCACAATGGAAGATAAAAGAATCACCAAACCAAATCGAAATCAGAAACTGCTTAATCTTAGACATCTAGAGTTAAGCATACTATTGATTGGTTATTGTTTTATAAGATATTACATCAAAAATATGGCCAAAGCAAATCAATAGGATTTTGCAAATTTGGAGCTGAGATTACGCAGCATTACTTTGTGAAGATCTAGGACAGGCGAGTCCAACGCCAGATGATACTAGCAATTGCTAAAAATATTGGATTAGTAGAGTGTTAATGGAACAATAGAATCACAATGGATTTTACTAAGTCAGAAAAATAGGACGAGAGAGCTTGAACATTTTTTCGAAGTCATTGTTTGATCTTCAATTATGCCTCGTGAAAAAGAAGTATCAGAATAAGATAACTTATTTGGGCACTCTGTCCAAAATTGACAGTTCATCATTGCCAACTTATTATTGGAGTTACAAATTTGATTAAATTAAAAAGTTGATGATGTTTTCATTCTGATTTAAAATTAGGTAAAGACAGAAAAACAATTGAATGTTTCGTTTACAAGGCATTCACAATTTTTTAATGGAATTTTGGCCATGAACTTTTCTTGGCATTCTTCTTTGGTCCTGATTTTATAAGTGAACGAAGTCAGAACAAAGTAGTTAATTTCGTTGTTTATTTCAAGGTCACTTTTATCTTCTTCTCTTTCTCATTGATGAGCAGAGTTGCGATAGTTTGCAAATTCTTCGATTCGAGTTGGTTTTCTTGTCGGAATGTTCAATGTTTTTCATTTTTGGAATTTTATTGCTCTCCATTATCCTAATTGTTTCAGTTATTATATTTTAAAACGTAGTTACCATACATATTATTTACAGTACATATACAGTACATACGTAGTTACATTACATATTTGTAATTAAATTGGGAGGTTGTTGACTAAATTGACTTGTTTATATCAGCGCTGCCACCACCTTACCTTACACACTTTTGACTCATTGCAGCTGCTTGTATTTAAGTTTATTAAAGGTATATAATTACTTTACAATTTCTATTTAGAAATAAAATGCATTTTTAACCTAATTTACACATGTTTACTAGTGGTGTGGTAATGCTAGTTCAAATTCCATCTCCTATTCCTGGTAGTACAACATATTGCGGGCAGATGGCGCTAGATGGCTGACTATATCGTTAAAGTCAACATCGCGTGAAGCAGTGATATAACTTAGGGCACTTCTCGGCCACTACAATACCCTTTTTTACGTTTCAAAATTGTTCGGTGGTTATTCCATGGTTATTAGACGGTTTGTTCAACTCCATACGTTTAATGTTCTTGCCCTTATCGCTATTTATTTTACGTTATAGTACGGCCACAATACAACGCGCGTTTATCCGGTAGATCAGTGTTCGAAATTACAGGTATGCGGCAAGGAAATTTAACCATTATTGCAATTGCCGCTTGCTGGTTTGTTTACGTCTGTGTATTATTGCGGTGTGTGTTTGTTGTTGGGTTTTGAGGTAAGGTTTTCATCATCGTCTTGATTGTAATAAGCGCAAATGCAAGTAGTATTTACCAAGACGTGTGGTTTGTTTGAAATTATATTAAATTGTACAGTGTTGCCGATGAGGCAAACATTTTATTACAGTCGAACAACGCATGTTATTTCGTGTGTTACAATTGATAATCTTCTAATTTTAAAGGAATGGAATGCGTTGTTTGAGCTATCCGGAAGGTATATGTATTTATGCGCAGCTGTGTTAAAATTATCATTTATTCATGTTTCATTCCATAGAGAACGAAAGTGTATGTAGTTCTCTTTCATCGTGATGTCGTTTTAGCTAATGAAATGATGGATATATTTAAGAGCGAAAATATATTTATTAGAAAGAAACGATGTTACAATGTTATATGAATTGGAAGACGTGTTTTCAGGGTTTGGGAAATAAAAAGGGGGTGGTGAGAGGTTGCTTGTTCAGAACGATGAAGCGGTGGGGAAAAGAGAAATCTAAGAGAAAATAAGGGCATAGAAAACTTTGTAAATGCGATTTGTTGGATTTTGTTTGCAGTTGAAACTAAAGTTAGTTTCGCGTTTACGTTTTGGGAATATCTTCCATTGGTAAGTAAGAGAGGAAGGTTAGATATGTGTATGTGTGTGCACGATTCGAGAGTGTACTGGATAAATTAGGAATGGAAGAAGGGCATAAGAAAAACTGAAGAAAAAAGGATGTTGATGTCTTGAAGTCGTAAATTCGTGGTATATACAGGGTGGTACTGCGACCTCGAACAGATGGAATTGTTTACGGTCGCAGTACCTTTGTCGGACCACCGTCACGCAGTCGTGTATATAGCGTTCCACTGTTTCACTGTGTTTGTCAAAATCGGTATTTATTTGTTCACTGTTCACTTTGCCCATAAATGAAACCATGATAGTCCTAAGATTCCTTGTGGCCACTGGTCCGATGAATCGACGCTCCGTGCGTTTATTTGCTGCGCTCTTTACCTGTAAATGCAGGGGAGTTAGATCTAAAAAGAAGCTCCATCAGCGCGGTTGGATAGATTCAGATTACGCCTGTAATGCATGTGGTGGAAAATAGATGTATTTTTTGTAGCAGGGGTTGTCTTTGATCTTCTTTTGCTTTTTGACCACAATACTAACGAGGCATGTGTGCCAGTCGATCTGACTATAGCCAAGTAGTTTTAAAGGATGACGACGGTAGATCAACAATACCCTTGTGGCCCTTTGCAATACCCGTTGGAGATGGCTGTTACAGGTAAGTTTTTGCCTTTCTGCTAGTGAAGGTGCCACTAGGGATAGCTTTCTTATTTTTATGAATGGTGCAACCGCAAATCTTGCACATACTTTGACACACCATTTCTTATTAAACATTTATTCATTAATTGGGTATAAAAGGTTTTTATAAAAAATACCCAATGTCATTTTTTTAATTTCTTTTCCTTTTGACGCCAGACGAAGCAGAATTTGCACTTCTATGTGTCCGCAAACTTTGTTGGTGCAAAAATGACTAAAGTCAGTGAAAAGTAGCCATATTACAATACAGCATCTTAGTAGAAACAAGCTTTGTCAAAGCGAATAATATCGAAAACAGCTATGTCAGTTGACTTTGGTAGTTTTTCACTTGGCACTTGGGACTTTAGTTGATCTCCTATGTGTTTAATCTCTCTTTATATGTTTTACCTGAAATACTTAATAACTAATAAAAGTGAAACGTTTACACAGATTATAAAGCAGCATTATAAAGCAGAAGCTAGAGCAGGCGATTACAGGTTGACCAGAATGCCGTGGCAGTGATCTATTGTTAATGTAACAATATAACAAGCGTGAATGATCGTTCTCGGCTTATACACCACCAACGTATGAGCCATTAGATCCGCCTTTTACATTAGCGCGCCAATCACAGCTGAGTGCTGCAATGTCATACTTTTACCCAACCACTCTGACTTAAGCATAACTGCCACTGGGTTCTGGTCGACCCGTAAGTGGCTATATCGATGGACTTTCAACAAAATCTTCCATTACCGGAAACAAGAACTAGTTATGTGCTTTTTAATTAATATGTACATTATAATAAGATAGATAAGAGATCACTCCTTCCTGACCAATGATCAAAATTTTGCTCTTATCGAAAAGAAAAAAAAAAGAATAAATAGGCCAGAATTGTTCCAGAAGATTGGGATTTATTAATAAAGAAAGCAAGGGAAAAGCCAACTCCATTTGACATCGATATATATTT
This sequence comes from Holotrichia oblita, assembly GCA_023690525.1. NCBI lineage: Eukaryota > Metazoa > Arthropoda > Insecta > Coleoptera > Scarabaeidae > Holotrichia > Holotrichia oblita. Next base: position 25,983,183 of record CM043019.1, on the reverse strand, counting down.
TAGGATATTCAAAGTGCATGTTTTCCTTATTTCTTAAAAACCTCAAGCACAAGCTTGAATCTAAGACAAATCCGTGTCATTGGAATTTCTGCTGATTCTCCGTACATCCAAAGATGAGGTTCTTATTTTGGCTTCTGGACATACTACGCAGTTCGAAACAGTTGAAAAATTGGATAATTCTATATATCTAAAGCACTTATATGAGAAACAACTTTCCATTAGCGTCGAAAAGCCTCATGTTCTGGCCACCTACCAAAAAAAACCAGAAAGTGTATCTTTTTATCGGCCATTTTCTGTCAAAGTAGTCACCACCCAAGTTGACGTTGACGAAGACGATAACAGCAATAAATGCGATTAAAACATTTTTTCTTGTTTTATGAAAAAAGTGACATTTTGACATTGATTGTTTTTGATAAAAACCTTCAATTGATTTAAAGGTTATCCAGAAATAGTTGAAGAAAAGTTTGTTTCTAAGAATCCAGAATCATATTCATAATCAAATTCACGCTCAAGAAGACAAAGAAGGCTTCTCTAGTTAGACCAGAATATATTCTATTTTTCCGGCCTGCATTGCATTACTAAGTTACGCCACTAGTGGCATTTATCTGTTTTCTTTTTGTTTATATTACTTACCAACTGTCGCAAAATGTCGGTATTTACTCTGACAGTCGGGCAGCATTTAAAACGATCAGATCAGGGATTGCCTAAGAACCCTAAATGAGGTGGGCACCCAAAGGAAATTAACTTTGGCCTGGGTCCCCAGCCACACAGGCGTGAAGGGAAAACGGCAAATCGGCATCACCAAATCGCAAATTAAAAAGTTCATTCATGAATGGACAAATAACAGGTCCAAGGAATGGTTGAAAAGATCACAAGGACAAATACAGGCAAAGGAGTTCCTAAGAGAACAAGGACTGAGTTTACTAAAGACCTACTGAGTAAAAACAGGAAGACTGTCAAAGTGATAGTAGATCCGGTCGTTGCAGACTGAATAAACATATGTTTAACATTGGCTTGGCAGATGATGCTCTCTGCAGATTCTGGCAAGAGGAAGAGGAAACCCCAGTTCATGTTTTGTGCCAGTACAAAAATGATAGGCCTAATTAAGAAGGCAAAATTAGAGAGCATCCTCTAGGATAAAAGGGGATCGCAATAGATCTGCAAAGATCGCGGTGAAACGGGTTCGCATGACCACCCCATTCCTAATCTAATCTAATCTGATCTACCAACTGTCGCAATTGCTCTAATGATTATTTCAAGTTGACGTCATAATATTAAACGGCTAGGGTGGTTTAATGCAAGGTTGAATCCAAATGAAGAATGGAACCAAGTTCGTCTTTTCAACATCGATCTGTTTATTAATCTTCCATTTTATTAACTTGACAACGTTACCATTTCGAAATTCATTACAAGCATATTGCTTGAATCACGTGCCCAATTATATTATAAGATAATATACCATTTGTCACATTAAATATAACCGTAAAACTATAATTAAGGTAATTTAAGGATTTATGCACATGGTATAAAAGTAATTTTGTATAGAATTATCCGGTAGCTAATTTTTCGCCATTTACGATTTGGTTAGCACATAAAACGCGTTGGCTTACGTTCTGCACGAGAATGGACATGTGCGCAATGCACGCATACATACAATCGCTGTAAGTGAAGTAATCTTGTAGCTAATTAAGGAACATCAATTTTCCGTTATTACGTAGATTGTTAGCACGAGTCATGTGCGCGAAATTTCTTTAAATGAATTACTAATAATATTGAAGTTGCACTATTATTATCAATAATACTTACGTCCGGACGCGAAATACGCGCAGATGTTGTATTGTGAGGGTTTGCACTCTCTTCTTGTGGTTTGTATTTCATCGTATTGTGTACTATGTCCAAAGCGACGCAGGATGAATTTGTATTGCGTCACATTAACAAAGTATTGATCGAAGTTTTAAAAGCCATAAAACCTTGTTTAATGGTACATAACTATTTATAGATTTAAGGTAATTTTAGAAACACGATATGGTATTATTAGATGGATATTTCAAGTTCTACATGATTAGTTTTAAATTGGTACAATCGATATGGTAGGACATTCTAAGAATAAACAACAATCTAGTGAATACGACAAATCAGTACGTGATGACCGCGAAAATCCCACACTAACCCAGATACGTAACCGTACAAATAACATTTGCAAATTCCTATCCCTAGGAAATCCCCTTCGCTACCGAAATAAAACGTTTAACACCCCCCATAAAAAATTATAGTGAAACGTGTATACGGATCGGTTGACGTACGTTCGGAACACGGAGCAGATGCCCTAGACACGTCTCGACGACGTTATTCCGATAGGAAGGGGACACTGGAACGAAAACAGGAAGGATCGGAAGCTACACAAGAAGGATGTAGCCGAGCCAAGGGGATTGCGTGTATACAACCGGGGGTAAAAGGCGATCGTTTCGAGCGCTGCCTCTACTAAATCCTGCAGGTCCTGTCTGAGCGAGGTTCGGACCGCCGGTTGACCCATACCATACAATACTAATTCAACCACCTGTTGGTCTCATTCTCGCCATCAGGACAGCTGATGCTGGCTGTATCGTACAATAATACCGTCGCCGTTACTAGTGCTACTACCACCTTTATAAACACCACTGCGCTATAGCTACCGCACTCTTGGTAGTTGATGACGACGCGTTGTTGGAGATGGCATCGTATGGCAAAACCCTTAGGGTCTATTATTTGCGGAAAATCCGAACGTTCAAGCCTCTATTACGAAGATGGTCGTGTTTAAGAGGATGAACTCGAGGTAGGGAATCGAGATTTTCAGTAATGTTATAAAAGTGAATCTTCGCGTATTTTACTCTTGTACCTACGTAAATTTTTCGCCATTGTTCAAGGATTTATAACATAAGAGCTCATTAACAAATTAATGAATTGAAAACAACAACAAAATGAAGATTTTCGCATTTCAATTGTTTCAAAAAGACATTGATTTCTAGAACACTCTGTATAACGTATTTAAATCCACCTCTGTTTATTATCATCATAGGAGATGCTTCTAACATTATGTTAAGTTTCATAATGTTACATTTTTCCGTTACCGAAATAATGGCATTTTTCTGAAGAGAGCAAAATGTCAAAATTTTTAAACAAATGTCAATATCTTGTAAACTAATGAAAATAATTGAATATAATCCCGTATAAACTTGCCTTAAAATAGTTCTGGCAATTCATAAATGTGATCATATATAGGGTGTTCCATTTAAAAATGCAAAGATACTGTTGGTTACTGGCAAACTAAACACCCTGTATATCGTAGAATAATTTTACATTATAAATTTCGTAAAACTAAACAACTTTTGTATTTAAATGTTTGTTGTATTTTGCATAAAAATGGAGATATGGAAGAAGATCGCACCATTGTTACACCCTGTATATACAGGATGATTGCTGAGAATGGCATATTAAAAGTATTATACATACGGAACGGAATTTTAAACCAAAATTTTGCAGTTGGATATGGTTAAATATGAGTTACCACGTGAAAATATTTTTGGATAAATATCACTTCCGGTTAACCGGAAGTGGCCATCAACTTCGGTTTTTTAAATAGCATGCTATAAAGTAAATTACAAATTCAGCTTCAATGATAAATTTTACACATATTTCGTGTATCATACCCTATACCTAAATGCCTTTCCTTCTTAGTTATTCGCAATTAAAGAAAAAAAGTGACAGATAACAATCTTACTTTATAGTGATATTTAATATCATCAACGAGTTATTGATGGTTGAAAAAATAGAAAGTATAAATTGTTTTGTTTAATTTCATGTAGCCAATATCAAAATACTCTACCGCTTTATTGAAAGCACGCTTTGTCAAAATAACTTCTTACAAATTTAAATCGTCCAAGTCATACAGTTTTCCTGTTTTTAATTTTCTCGAAATTGGCAGCAGATAGATATAGGGAACTAGTAACAAAGTTATCCTAATTTATGACGTAGAATCCAAAAATGGTATACAATATAGGGTGTTCCATTAAAAATAATCTAACTTTGATATGCTGTACTTTTTTGAATCATCCTGTATACTTGTAAATAATTTTAGAATGTGCTCCATATCGTTCTACATATTTGACTAAAGTTTGAAAATCATATCTTTTAGCGTTTAGACGCCGAGTCCGAAGGATTAGTCGTGACTCACCCTGTATACATAATAAATATAAATGGGCCCAACATAGACCCTTACGGAAGATCACTTTTTATTTGAAGCTGAGGGATCAGGATATACTATCTGCGTTCTGTCTGAGAGCTATGAACGTACAAATTCATTAGTTATTTCCGTAAAATAGATTAATAGAATCGTTAAGCGGCTACCCAGTGATGTGGCAGGTCGCTGCGGTTCGAGGTTCAATTCTATCATTCGCTGTTAGAAGCAAAGTAATTAACAGTGCGGCATTATAAGCGCACTAGGCAGGCGCAGGTAATATAGTGCTGTAACAAGGCCATTTGATGACATTTATACACACACAAACAACACAGTAAGAGTTGCATGGTAGTCAAGCACGTAATATAGCTTAAGAAGTCGCTGCGACTAGCACCGACACTTTTCAATTTTTTTTTGTTTGTTCCAGAGCTTTGCTCAATAACGTCAATTTTGAGACCTAATTTTTGCTTGAATTCTTTTATTGTGACCAAATCCAAATTGTTCATGTCTGTAGATGTTGCCACACAACTATAACAACCTGCACATAATTTTGTATTCGTTACAGTTTGTGCAACTTTACCGGCCGTGTATTCTTCCAAACATCGATATACAAGGTCAGGCAAATGTCTGGGAACACCAGTTTTCTGGCAAAATTGTGGGTTCTATTAAAAATAACCCTAATGAAAGTTTTTGTAGTATTTTCATTCTTCTCAATCGCATACTTTAATTTTCTACAACTTTCACTTGTTTCGAGATATAACGTCATCAGTAGTTTCTTTAAATAATGATATACAGTTTATATCTTATAATATATTGGAAAAGACTAGCAACAAGAAAATATTGAAAACGAGACAATTTATAATAAATGTTCAAACTGATGACCTTCAGCAGCCTGACAGTATTCTAGTCTATCAACGAAGGATCTTAGTGACTTCTGAATTGATTCTTATAAAGATTAGATTTCAAATGCCTCCAGAGGAAAAAGTCTAAAGGACGTAAATCGGGCGATCGTGGAGGCAATTCAATATATCCTCTTCGACCTATCCAACCCTGTAGAAATACCTTTATTATTACTTTAAACAGGCAACATAAAAATATGAATATTTCTTATCTGATGTATTCGTCAAGTCGCACACCAACCAAACCGTATATCATTGTAATTCTATCCAAAAATGTTAAAATATACAGGCTGATGTATTAAAAAAAACTACGGATGACGTCAGATCTCGAAACAAGTGAAAGTTGTAAAAAATGAAAATACTACAAGATCTTTCATTAAGGTTATTTTTTAATAGAACTCATAATTTTACCAGAAATCTGGTGTTACCACACATTTGCTTGACCCTGTATATCTTTGACTGTAACATCAAAGGACCATAAAGATCATAAGCAGTTTACTATCGGCTACCACCTCCTCAGTATCTTCTGTAAATCTATAAATAATGAATCATCACATCCCTGGTTTGAGTTCAGAATGAGCTCATCACCTGCAATGTGATCTTTTTCACGTTTGCTTTGAAGAATCCTTTCGGTTGTATGATCTTAGTTAGTGACTTCATTTCTTATAACTGATTGCTGGTGTTTCGACAAATTTTTATTCATCATAACAGACAAGATTTTATCTATTGTCATCTTTACCATCGTTGTTCAAGTCATAAGTATGTTTATCAAATAATAGCTTTACAGGTCGGCCGTTGAATTCTTCATTCTTTATGTTTTAGTTGGAAAACACTTTTCAACCGTTCAATGTTATTGCCAAAATATCTGTCTCTCGTTCTCTGACAGTTGTGCCATATTGCTTTTAATTTGCAAATCAATTTTTTTTTAATTTTATTAAAGCATCATTCTATGGCCTATCGTTATCCTGATAGGTTCCATATAGAGATGTCCAATTATTTCACTCTCTATTGGTTCTCCGGGGGCCATACTTGGGAACCAACCAGGTGACCCCACTATCTTCTGAGCTCTTTCAAGATCCAATTCATTGGCCGCACGGAATATTACGATTTTTTCTCTATTATAACCTAGATCAAGAGTGCAACCCCTATAGGAAAATATAGAATATGGAGCTCATGGCAGATAGAAAATCTTCAAGAGAATATTTGTTTATGGTGTGCCATTCAATGCTGTGTTAACATATCTAAAGGGGATGGTAGAAGTCACAACATTTGAATGGTTTGCCAAAATTGTTTGTGCCAATTAGTCCAAAAACGCAGTCAATCCTTTTAAAAGTCTTTAAGTTGCAAGTCATTAACTTGACGACTTGACGACACGACGTTCTGAATATTTCTCTACATTCTTATATCTATTGAACTGTCTCAGCCAGTTCCCCTATTGAAGTGTTTCTACCGTTTAACTTTGCCGGTGTACCGCAGGGTTCGTTCCTGGGTCCGGAGCTATTTATTTATATTTATACCGAAATCCAGGACAACTTATCTGGTAGTGTATGCGGATGATTCAATCGTATGCGCCACTTTCAGGAACGACGCTCTGATATGTTGCAGACTACAGAGGTCAGTCGAGAAGATCTGCAAGTGGGCGACCAAATAGCGTCTCACCATCAAGGCCGATAAGTATGTGGCAGTACTTAGAAATAACACCCGACACAAAGTTGACGTTCAAACAGCATTTCTCCACAATTGCTGCGAAATTTCTCCGTGCATGCGTGGTCCTAACTCCTCTCGTGAGTTGGAAGAGCTCTCTGGGCTTAAAGGTCAAGCTAATGATCTACACAGTGTTATTGAGTGAACAATGCCAGTGATGGCATTGGTTAGAGGAACTCATCAGAGGGCCTCCAGATCGTAAAATCCATTGATCCAACACTTGAGAGAGCTATATCTCGGTAAACCTCCACTCCGTGTGATGACGCCAAGAGTCTTGTCGTTTGCAGATTAACACCAGGCCGTGATTTGGTCGTCTTCTTGAGGATCTTTAAAAAAACACCCTCGACTACAGAAACCCTGTGCTTTAAAGGATCTTGTGTTGTTTAGGTATGAAGATGTTAAAAATATCTCAAAGTCAATATCTAAAAGTTAACGAGGTGTGTACATGTATGATTTCCACAAAGCTATCCTTGTATACTACTTGAATATCTGCGACAAAATCTCTAAACGATATCCAGAGAGAAAAATTGGCTATTTTAATAAGCAGCAACTCTTGTAAATACATCTAACTTTTTACTCCGTCATATTCCAAGTATATATTAATCGACCTCGCTACAGTTAGGTAACCAAGCGACTTTAAATATCCTTCTCCGATCTTAAATCTTTCCTCCTTCGTAAGTATTATAGGTTACGTTGTATGTACAGCATATACATACATATGCCGCCGGTTCGTGTTATCGATTTTTCAACTGAGATAAAAGATATGCATCGATATTATTAAATGTCAGAGTCGTTTTCCGTTACCCGCTTGTAACGAATAAATGCAACATAAAGTGTTTTACGTTCGACTGCACTACGAAATAAAAATTCCTTTTACCATTATTAAAATAGCAAGAGAGGAGAAATAGAACGAACGCGAACACTCTGGAAAAAAAGGGCACAATATATAAACGAAATAACCAACTAGAAATCGTGGCATACGGATGCGGTGTACGTTGGGATCTTTTCTTTTTGTTGCAATTTTGACGACGATTGCTGGGTCATGTACTTCGGAATTTGGAATGTTTCGCATTTGTGTAACGTGACTAATTAATGCAACGGTATTGCAGCTGAATTGTTTCAACGACTGTCGGTAGAAAGAGGAAATTGAAATTGAGTTTTTTTTTTCCTAAGGAGAGAATTGCATACTCCGTTTTAGTTTATATTGGCGAAACATGATAGTAATGGTTGCTAAGATAGGGGATAAAATTGTCTGTTTGAATTTTGGAAAATGAGTCAGCTTTTCAACTGAAGGTACTGGGGAAGTCCGGGAAGACAATTTTTCCAGTATAAGCACAGCAGATTTAAAGTAAATTTAGTTTAATTGGACATTTTCATAATCATACTTTATTTCTGTAATAACAATTTATTCCTTCAATTTTTACTTCGCGCACTAGTGCGGGAAAATCAACTTCCCGCACACAAATACAACTTACAAAACAAAAAAAAAATGTCTTTATTTAAGCACGAATAATAGCTGTCAAAAATATTATTTTATAATAACGCATCTATAAACGTAAACGAAAGCGAAAACGAATTAACTTTGTATATTTTCTTTGCCGACGTTAGTCCTTCGTATTTTACACATCCCTCGAAAATTCTAATAAAGTTTCTTTATGCGCGAATCCCCTTTTCATGAATAAATACATGTCGGTTCTCCTTTCCCTGTATGTATATGGAGAAAACACACTTTAGAAAATAAACACGGACGCCTACTACATCAAAATATTCAATTCTACGAGGAAACCTTTTACGTTTGCTTTGAATTAAAGTTGAAATACTGTTAATATTGTAGGAGCGTTGTTTACAAAGCGAAGCAATTTTATAAATAATTGTGGAGCAATCTCGAAAATGGGCGCAGAGAGAGGATAGGTTGAGTTGAATGATGGTTGGCGAATAAAAAAGGACCTTGGAAATTTAGTTGACTTGGGACGTCTATTTCGTTTACAGTTTACTGTTAAGTCTCTCGAAGGATACTTTTACATTGAAAGTTGTAAGGAAAAAATGTCATGTAACGTCCTACTTAGCAATAAAACTAATAAAATTAATAACACACACACATGTAAATAAACTTGTTTTTCTTTTAAATTTTAAGTTTGCAATTAATTTACAATATGTCTGGTTGAATACAATCCACAAGCTAACAAATTCTCTTTACTGATGATCCAGTAATTCAAGGATAGTGTTATGTCAAAACCAAATCAAAATAATTCAAATAATTTTTATATTAAGCACTTTACAATTAATTTAGACCCACCCTCTCTTACCTTAGTATGTATAATATTAAAAATAAAAATAGTAACTTCTTCCCGACTTCTGGTCTTCTGGTCCTTCTTTCCTTTGAAATTTTTCTTCTTTTCCTCTTTTCATTTTTCAATCTTTTCAAATGTTTTGAATCTTAAAACTTTTCCTTCACCTGTTTCTCTAATTTCTTTTCTTCTTTTCCTCTTTTCACTTTTCAATCTTTTCAAACTAATTTCCAATGTTCTTTTTCAAATTTCACTTTCTATTTTTAAAATGTTTTTCTACTTTTTAAAAGAACTTATCTTTCCTTCTTTTTTCACCTTTCAAAAAAAACAGTCGTCCACTTTTTCTTGTTTTTCTTGACCTCCTTCTCAAATTTTATTATTATTTTCCAAAACCGCGGTAACATGAGTGTGCGTCGTACGTGTAATTTTGACAAAATATTTCCTAAATTTATAATGCTTAACATAATATTCTAACGAATTTTATTGGAAATTAACGAAATAACATAACAATAGAATTGCAAACTGATCTCTTTTACCAGTTTATTTCATTTAGAAAGCAATTCATTTGGATAACGCAAAAGATCCTATTAAGGGACAATCTAGTTAGTCACATTTCTTTAAAGATTATATAAGCATGCGAGGAAAATATAATTGAATTTGTAGTGGGCAAACAATGCAATACATTTGTTTTATCCACAGGATGTTGCTTTGTTCAGGCCCTTGAAAAGACGGTTTCTGCTAAAGACACTTTTTCTCTTTTTTTTGGAAATTACAATGTTGTCCTTAAGGAAATCTACCAAGCAAATCACTTGTTCAAAATTTCGGTTTTACGTTATTACATCCCTTAATAAAAATGCTGTTTTAAAATGGATTTCAGATGGTCTTAATAATCATGATGTATCCAACGTAAATTAATACGTGTTAGCCTCATTTATGGCTATTTAAAAAAAATTAATCGCTGTAGAAGATTTTAATGATCAAAATGAAAGTAATAATTAATTTATTGAAGAGGACAATAACGCGGAAGATAATTGCAGTTCAAATTCTGACCCAGCAGAAGGTGATTTTGAAGATATTAATGAGAGGGGACTGATTGCAACATGGGAAAATCATATTTTTTGGAAACATTTTTTAAAATGATTTTTGCACTATAAAATTGCGTAAATGTATTATTTCGCTGAAATAACAAGTCATTTAGGAAATAAAAAATATATAAATTCAAATTATTATTAGCCGCGCAAAAACGCAGTGTTCAGTATGTTGTCTGTGACGTAGATTGGCAGTACTGCACCATTTTGTCTTGTGAATTTTTTTCCTATCAGTTATAATAAAGGAGGGGGAGGTCGATCAATTTATCAATATTTATATTTTAATATCTTTTGAACCATTCACCCGATGTGAATATTTTTGGTTTCGTTTGAAAGAGCATTTTGTGGACTTTTAAAACAAATTTTTTATTAAACTTTTCTATTTAAACCAAATAAACTAGAGGGCATTATCTGCAACGTTCATACATTTTTGTAATTCTTGGAATAAACTTAAATGGAACGATACAGAAACATCTGGAAATTATTTAGAAAAGCGTAGGATGACCGCTAGAGGGCGCAACTGATCACCAAAAACTTTAATTTGTATTTTACCCAAAATTTACCAACTTAAGGTCTATCACAAATATGAAAATCGGAATCTACTGAAAATTTTGCATATTTTACATCGTATTTTGCCAAATAAGGGGTGAGGGAGAGTGGAAACTTTGTATTGAAAGAACGCTTATAACTCCGGTTCTGTTGAACCGAATTTTGCAAACTTTGTCTCGTTGAAAACAGCATTACTCCTCCAATCTAATGCTTACAAGTTGGAACCGATCTAATAAGTGACGTGCATGCTAGAGGGCGCTGTTTAATTTTTTTCGGAAATTTTGTTTTTTGTCGAAAATATTAAATGTAAACGTACATTTTTGACAACAAATTCAAAAAGTAGGCTAAATCGCTATCGTTTACCAATCGGAAGATATCTTCAGAAACGCGTGGATGGTAAAAATGTCTTTTATAAATTTAAATTATTCTGTTTCTCGTGAACGAAATTTAGCAAATTTGGTCTTATTAAAAAGGATTTTCATTGACCTATGTTTAATATTGTTGAGTCCATTAGAGCTACAGGTTTTAAGGAAATTTAAATATGTAAATTTCATGATTTTTGAAAAGAACAATGCGTGGAAGGTTATATATATGCTCATACTATAAAATAATGAATTGAAAGCTTAAGATTTTAGTAAAAAGACAACGTTATAATTCAAAGAAACAATACAGAAAAAGAACAAAAAAGGAAGCATCATAATAAAGTTAAGACTAGTGGCGGCCTAAATCTTGAAGTTGTTTCCTATTATTTTCGATGCAGACTTTCACTCTACAACGAGTGAATAGAACTGCAGTCTCTATTTCTGTCTTAGAACATACATATACTTTGAACTATATTTCCTATTCCCACAACCAAGTTGTTAGGAGCAGTAGATCGCGTTGCAAAAATAAGATTTTTTTCGCTCCTACAAATAAAACTCTAAACAAGTCAAATTTGGGGTCCTGGGTGGCCATGGAAATAGACTGGCGTGTTACATCCACCTATCAGGGACCAGAAAATTGCGAAAATTTACGGAGAAATGCACAGCACACTCTTATTGAAGAGCATATTGTTGCGAATTGCTAGCGACATGTCTTCTAATTCTGTTCTCTTTAACGCCCTCTAGCGGTAACAGAAATGAAGATAATATTAAACAATTTGAATCACTAGCAGTAGGTGCAGGAAAATCCAAATTTTTTGGCCGCCAAGCATTCTACGCACTGTTCTTTTCAAAAATCTTAAAATTTATGTATTTAAATTTCTTTATCGGCCTGTAGCGGTGAGGGGCAAGATAAAATTAAACAGCTTCAATCACTAAAGATAGGAGAATGAAAATCCTTTCTAATAACACCAAATTTGCTAAATTCCTTTCACGGGAAGCAGAATAATTTAAATTTATAAAAGAAATATTTACCATCCACACGTTTCTGAAGATATCTTCGGATTGGTAAAAGATAGCGATATCCAGTTTTCGCTGATTTGTATGTATTGTATGTTTCCATTTAATATTTTCGAGAAAAAATAAAATTTCCGAAAAAAATTAAACAGCGCCCTCTAGCATGCACGTCACTTATTAGATTGGTTCCAATTTACGAGCATTAGCTTGGAGGAGTAATGCTGTTTTCAACCAGACTAACTTAGCAAAATTCAGTTCAACAGAACCGGAGTTATAAGCGTTCCTTCAATACAAAGTTTCCTCTCCTCCTCACCCCTTATTTGGCAAAATACGAAAAAGTTATCCGATGTAAAATATGCAAAATTTTCAGTAGATTCCGATTTTCATATTTGTGATAGACCTTAAGTTTTTGGGTAAAATAAGAATTAAAATTTTTGGTGATCAGTTGCGCCCTCTAGCGGTCATCCTACGCTTTTCTAAATAATATCCAGATGTTTCTCGGTGTCACTTTGGTCAGTAATATTTTTTTCCAAAAGCTGTACTGTAAACCGTTCCTGAGATATGGCCGAACGACATTCTTAGTTGGCCACCCGGTACAATAGAGTCTCGATTAACCGTCACTCTTGGGACCGTTGCGGTGACGGATGAGAGAATAGACGGTTAACAGAAATAGATCTCCGGATCATCAAGGAGCATTGGCGATCGATAAAAATAAAATGCTGCACACTATTTATAACACAGATTGGTTTGGAGACAACTTAGTAAAGCTTTTAAATTTTCTATTTAATATTGAAATGCTCTGATCGGTTGGTTATAAGCCACGCAGTTGTTCTTTAAAATCAAATTGGGGTATACGACTTATAAACATATCTACTGCACTGAATTGCAGTATTAATTTTTGATTTTTTTCTCTAAATTCTTCTTCTAAATTCGTAATAAATTAATTATTATGTTCCGCTTGTGTTTACTTGTTATTTCGATTTATATAAACGTGTTTAAATAATACCGAACCAAACAATAAATAATAACAATCAACACACCATAACACCTACATATATGACCTACCACATTATAATTATCAATACTAACTACCTACTTTCAAGCTTTATAATTTATTATCCCTAGAATACACCAAAAATACACGCGAACGACCTTGACATTTAGGACAGGTTCTATGTTGTCAAATTTTGATACAAAATTCTTTACAAATGTTATTTTACGTTAAAAATGTTCAAAATGTTGTCCATCTTTCTCGACGCATTTATTTAATCTATTTTCGATAGAAAAAACCGCTGCTTCAATTTCAGCCCTGGACAAGCTTCTAATGGGATTTGGTATTCTTTCCATCATATTTTCTCTGGTTGTCGGTTGTTCTTGAGAAACCAAGTCTACCCCATAGATATAGATCTAAACAAGTTAGATCCGACGAACGCGCTGGCCACGGAAATAGACTTCCTCTTGCAATAACATGATTTGAATATTGCTCCTCTAAATGCTGACGTACGTTTCGGTTGTTATGCGCCGGACAACCATCGAGCCGAAACCACATGTTCCTTCTTATTTCCAGTGTGACGTATTCTAAAAGTGGTCGAAGAGAAACGTTTAAAAATTCTAAAAACCTATCTCCGCTAAGGGATTGATCACAAAAATATGGGCCTATAATTTATCCTTCTACAATCCCACACACTACGTTCAAACTCCAGTGATTTGATATGCTATTTGCCGCATCCAATGCTCGGACCAATAATGCATATTATGCAAATTTACACCCCCTGAGCTACAGAAAGACGCTTCATCCGTCCATAATATTTTTGACAAAAGATTTGGATTTTCCCGAATCATATTTAACATCCAGTGACAATGGTTCAGTCTACTATCATAGGTAATCAATATCTCTTAATGCCTGATGTAGAGCAATGTGGAAGAGATGCATTTTATTGTTTTGAGGAATCTCTTGGACAATTGTTTTTGGGACTCCCAGGTCGTTGGTAATTTTTCTTATGCTTGAGGATGGATCGTATTTCACGTAGACCAAAACGTTAATTATATTCACCTCATTGCGTGTACTACGCATTCTTATTGGTGCTTTAATGGGCTGCACGCTGCCAGTGTCTCGTAAACGAGTAGTCGATCTTGAAAACACTTCTCGAGAAAAATATCTTCTTTGGGGAAATTGCATTACAAAGTAAATATTCCTTATTATCAAAGGAGTCAGTTTATTTATAAACCAGACGCATTTGTACATGCTACAAATTTTGCTCTTTCTTTGACTGTTTTTCTTGCCGGGACAGTTTTTCTTCAATGGATACACTGCTATTAAATTTTGTTTTTGTAAAAGTGGCGAAACCCGTTCTGTTTCAGAAAATATTTTTTCATCAGGTATTTGTTAGGAATCATATGGACAAATCTTTTCTTAAAAATTTTCTCGCCACCCTAAGCTAGCAGAAAAAGTAGATTGACCTTCACGCAATTTTCCATGAAAATATTTGGCTTTCTCTTTTAAAATTAGACCACTTATTGGAGCATTCTTCTCTTATTGCTGTAAAAAGCATTTTTACAAGTCTTCCATTCTCGGCTACTTTGAATGTCTAAGAGATTTTCGTTTAGACGTCCCAGAAAATGTCATGGCAGCTGCTGAAGTAATCTGGGCCTTTTCGTTCTTAATCATATACCTTGTAGATTTGGCTATTCGATACTTTTTTGATAAACTGGTAACTCCGAAACCTTTACTAATATCGGATAAGAGTTGGGCTTTTGTATCTAATGTTAAATAATTCACATCTTTAGTTGCCATCATGCTCGCATAACAGTTAGCGTATAAACACTCACTAATGCCGAATCTCTGTTCCTGTGGTTTAGCTCTCTCTTTCCAGGGCTAAGCTGTTGGCTCCTAAGCCTCTTTATTGTCTTCTTGGAATAGCTCGTGCTGACTTTGAGGCGTTGCTTGATCTTACGGCGAACTGTTGTGCTCTAAGGTGTTGTGGTGTTGTTAATCGGCATTCTTCTACGCGATCACGTGCTGGGCCCTCCTCACAATCGATACCTCTTTGTAGACGACGGCAAATGAGTGTCTCGCTTCTGGATGATGTGGAGATGGCTAAATGAACGCCCTGAGTTCTAGCAAGATCATGAATGAAGATCAAGAAAAGTATTGGACCCAAAAGCGAGCTTTGTGGTACCCCAGTGGAGATAATTGGTGGTGTAATACAAACATAATTTTCATTTATGCTCTATGTTATAGAGGCGAAATATTCCTGACGTTAATTATTTGATAACAAGGTACTAGATTATATTAGGATTCGTTTGGAATTGCTCACTCAATATGCTGCCATTGGTAGTGATTTTGCGGTATTAAAAATGCTGTAGCCATGAATCCAATTCCAAACGCAGTAGCCGAAAAAATATTATTAGTTGTAGACTAATAAGCTCACATCTCACTCAATTCTAAAAGATGCATTTTTAACTCTATTGTCTTGAAGACTATTAAATGGTAATTATGCTTGGTTTTATTGTTGTCCATCTAATAAAAACTTAATCACAGTATCGCAAAATATAATTATACGATTTATGAAAACCGCATAACCATCAATAACATTATTAAATCGGCGATAATATCTTCTGTAGAGAGATTTTTTCCGTGACCACGTGAACGTAACAATGTAACAGGTGGTAGTATCAAATCATTTCTTCATCGTCTTACCATTGGTACCGGTGTTACTGTTGGTTCTCTGCTTTTGTTGCTTCGCCGTTGTTAACATCATCGACTCTAAGCTCTCTCCGAAACGGTGAGTGGGGTACGTACGAGGTAGAAACGACCATCTGACGCCGTGCGTGGCCCAAGGGGACAACTCATCTTGCACCTGTCATAAGCTCCCTTGTCTACGACGTACGGATATATTTCATAAGCTATACATAAAATATGTATGTAACGATTCAAAATTAAACATCGGCGTCGTATGAACAGATTGTTAAATGATTTGTTACAATTATACACTTACGATTGGATAGTTTGCTGAAACCATTTAACGAGGATGCCGTTTTATAAGAGTAGCAATTTAATTGCCGATTGATTGATTAATTAAGTTTTATCACACCTTTAACAGTTGTCCTAATAGGTATTAAGAGTTTTATTATTAAGAAGGATGAAGTTGTTGATGAAGTTGTATATTTATTTATTCGAAATTGCTTATGAAGAAATATTAATGTAGTAATATGTATTAATACAACAGTGAAAACTTTTCTTTATTCATTTCAATTAAAGGAACGCAGGACTTCTCTGCATTTATAAGAAAGCAATTGTATTTCAATTTTTAATCTCACTTCGTTCTTTCGTAATTTATTAAAACACGAATTAAAAGAAATCACGAAGTACGAAAAAAAAAGCAGGAAAACAAATAAAGTCCCCTAAGTAAAAATCTCGCGAGATCTCGACATGAAAGGAAAAATACATAATGAAATTTTAGAAAGTTCAAACAACAATCTGGGTTTAGTAACAATAATTTCATAAATATACGTTTCTGGGTCGTTGGTATCTGTGTGTAATTCTGTATTATTTGTGCGTAATTAAAAGACTCTTGATAACGAGGAAAGAATAAAGGCAGGAATCGCGGAGAGAATAGCGAAAAAGAGACGAAAACAGTTGAAAGAAGCGACCGGCAAACGAGGAAGGAAAAACAAAAACATTTAATTTCACGCTATTCAGATTTGAACCGTTGATTCGGTCGTTGAACAAAGATGATAACAATGGTTGTGATTTGAGGAACGAGTGAGATGGAATTAATTTTTAAAAAATAATATGGATGAAATCGACGAAAATTGTTAAATCGTGACCAATTTTTTCTTTACCGTGTACTTACAAAATTTTAATTTCATTAATTATAGATTTTAATGAGATTATTTATTTTAACAGGTTTTTTTTTAATTGAAATCAAGAGTTGTATCGTTTGCAGTCGCGAATCATTTTAATTTATAATTATTTTTATGACATGCATAATGTTATAAGATACTCATCTGAATTCTAACATTTAATTAGCGAATGTAATCGTTTTGTTTATTTAAAAGTATGATACAGTATTGATACGTCTTAAAGGTTTATTTCTGATGATGAGTGGTGATGAGTCATTCTTTTTAGAAGTATCCTTTGCAATACTTCAACAGTGTTTGCCAAACAGTTCTTTTTTTCTTTCTTTTTATTCTGCCAATTTGATTTTTATGAGTTCATGCATTCTTTACTTCAGCTAAACTAAATTATTTGATTAGCAATTTGAGTTTAGCAAAGCAGAAATGGCTTAGCTCCAGATTCAATTTGGTGGCAGCAGGAGCAATCGATTTGGAATGGATTTCGATTCCAATTTGTAATCAAAAAATGACTTTAAATAGGAGAAGGGGTTGCATATCATTGAAGAAGTTTCTGGGCAACAAAAATGACTCGCATTATAGTCGTATTTTAGTCAAAATGCCAGGGATGTTCCAAAAGTGGAGGTACTGCGTGAGTCTGAAGATCTAACTTTTTATCTTGATTGTTACAATTATCAATTTGGGCGATGTGAGCGAGAAGTAAATTGAATAGTTTCATCTGAATATGGAAGTACATAATAGAAGAGGTCTTGCTATTATTTCCTATTGGAGCTGAATCAGGCCGGCAAAATTTTTTTTATAGTACCAGACAACTGTATTGGGATCCCACAAGGTACCTTCAGGACTCATTCTTGAGCTTTTCAGGATACTGCAAGGGTTGTCCTGGTTTCTGGGCATCTCAGTATAGAAGAAGACTTGGAGGCTAATAATTAGAAGATAAATACTTTAATTCTAATTTCATAGGGCTGAAACCAACCTCTCAGAGAACAAAGGAGGTTATCAATTCGGAAATAAGTACAATGTTGAGGTAAAAGCACTGTGATTATTGGCGGAGGGCCACCGGAGAGGAAACTGTTAAGGTTTTCCGATGAAGAGGTAGGGGAGCACCATCCAATAGCAGAACTAGGAAACTGGCATATAGCAGGAAGAACCGATCTCACCTGCCGAACATGTTGTAGCAGTAAGTACTTACAGAAAAAAAGAGACAATTCAACAAAGAGATACTGCGATTCTTGTCTCAGATGGAAGATATTTTTTAATGGTTTGTGTAGTTCACAGATATCTTTTGTATCTCCCAAAATTACTACATTCACATCACTCGTGCCCTTCTCTTTGATTTTACACACAATAGAGCAGATGTAACATGAAATGATAATCTTATTGAAACGTGCAGCTTGATGATGATTGTTCAGCAGCTGAAGAGCTTCTGTGTTGATCTGAAGATGAAACTTGGCTTCATACCTGCCTGGAAATTTTTAGATTTCATCCTTTGTTGTAGATATTCTCACAAATTAATTCTACAATGCCAGCGTATTGTTACTTCTTCCTGTCCATATTGTATTCGACAGCAAAGACGTTGTTTGTCTCCGGCGATGATCGGTCTCTGACTCGAGATTTCTGAAATCAGATGTCCATCTCTGGGTCAGTGTCTTTTGGGTTGAAAGTTTTGCAGATTAGGTAGGTTACGGATTTTGTAGACTAGGTGTAGAAAATGAAGAGAGAGATTAGGGTGGCTAAGACAGGGCTCCGTCTGAGCAAAGTCCCAGCCACACACAAGGCCGTGACAATATTCCAGTGTTTAAATAAGCTTGGTATGATACATCCCCATAATTAGATTCTCCACAGCTATACCGACTATAGTCCTTTGTTATGTAACACACTGAGAGTTTGGAATTACAGATCTTCAGAGGAAAAGGTTCAGGGGTTGGTAAGGTCACATGGGTAGACTCTAGTTCAATGAATTAGATTCTCCATTGGTTTGTCCGTGTATATCATCTGAATTTGGCAAGGCAATGGTGTACCGTAAGGCACACCATTCCAGGTGTGGTAGGTCCAAAAACAGGTTTTGCAATATTAAGGCTCTTATTTTTTCTAGATGAGAATACTTAAGTAGGTAAACTAAGTCACTTCTGCTTCACCCACTTGACGTGGAGAAGCTGTAGCTTCAGATCAAAATCAGGCAAGCTGTTTTCAGGAACAGGTAAGCTGTTTTGACCTGGTTCTGAAAACAGCTTACCTGATTTTAAAAACAACTTATCTGGAAAGCAACTGACCAGAGGGGGCCCTATTATAGCGTGAGTGAAGCAGACGTGACTTAGTTTATCTACTTGCTTATCTTCTTGTTTAAGTTTCAACATCTTGTCTGAGGTGTACAATGTTAACATCTTTATGTCCTGCTACTGATTCATTTTGAACTATACCTCTATTCCATACTTTATTAAAGGTACAACAGAGCTTTTCAAGCAACAATTTTAAGATGTAGCATTTCGAATAACAATTTACCACAAATTGAGACAATCGGAAAGAGTAATATCAAATATTTAATTAGTGAATTTGTTTTTTAGTTAACTTCCCTGGTTGAAACCCCAAAACCTTGTCTAATGGGAGGAAAAATTATCAAGATTCAAAAGATTAAGGTTAAAATCTTAACATCCACGGGCTTCACAAAAATGTGCAATATCAGAGGCAGGTTTCTTGTAGACTGCACCAGACTTCTAAGAAAGATGACCTTATCAATGTATTTCTGTATTGATGCTATCTTTCTGCTCTGGTCTTTTTCGTCTTTTAGATATTTTCTGATCTCACCTCAGACAACATAGAGCTAGGTAGGTAAGGTTGAGTGTAGTTGAGTGATTAATCTTCATGTTGATAAAACAGGGTCAACAATATTAAAGAAATATACTAACAATATCAGTTAAAATTCCACACAAACTATCACGGACCAATCAGCAAAAACAACAACATAACCCTAATACCAACTTTCAGTAGAAACCCTGTTGCTTATTACGCACATATTTAACAGGAGAAATAAAAATGCAAACGAGGAAGAAAAAACAAACTAGAACTATACGATCGAGGGTAGAAACGCTACAATTTAGATTCCTTTACGAGTGGTTATTAGTTTAATATCCCCAGCGAAGCACTGAAACACCAATTAAGCTTAATTGGGGGACTGAGGAGAATAAAGAAGTAATTTACATGACGTTGAAAGCTGATAAGATTGTTTTTTATTCTGAGCCAATTAATTTTATAGTAAACAATTTGAGTTTGATGTTACGTGATTATATAGAGACAAAGGGCTCATAATTATTATACGTAGTATTCACAATATAAAAAGTTTGAAATTAAATTAAAAATGGTGCGCTTGTTATACTAGTAATGTAGTGGAAATGCATGCAATTACATTATGAGAAATTGTTTTAAATCTATTTCGTTTTCTTGTATACTGAGTCACCACAATGATTTCGTTTTTAAAGGTTTAATAATACATAGAACATTCATCTAAGGAAATTGCCAATGTCGTGGTCTTTAGCCTTTTCTATGAACTTGCCAATAAGTAAATTTTTTAACTAATAATAATTTATATAGATGATTTTATCGTTAATTAAACAACGAACGATAGGAGCCGCGTTTCAATTCTCTGCAGGAACGGTGACATTTTTTCAGAGACTTGAAATCCGGATCGACAACAACTTTGTTGTTGGGAGCAAAGTGATTAACAGCGCGGCATTCTAAAAGGCGATATGATGCTGTCACAAAGCCATTTGAACACAATTTACACACACAAAACTACACCGCGAGAGTTGCATTGATAGCCAGACAAGTAATACTGCTTACGGAGTCACTGCAACTAAGCACCCACCACACATTAAAAAAAAATCACAAATGAAGGGAGCTTTTCTACTGTCTATTGCAGAGACCACATACCTATTTTTAACACATTCCTATTACAGTTTCCTTGCAAACACGCCGTTGCCATAATTATTAGAATTTCATTTTAATTTTAAAGGTATTCGGTTGATGATGAGAACCCGTGCGTTCTTGAAACACGTGTCCCGAGTAATCAATCAAAGTTGTGGTGTTTGGTGATAGCGATGTTTTATCTGTTTATTTTTAAAGGTTTTATGGGTTTTAAATTTTTATCCAGCTTGCCAAATGGTGGTCAAATGTTAATTCTTTTTCTTAGGTGTTTTTAGACTACAAAAAAATCAAAATTAAAATTTATCAAATCATTCGACCACCCACCGGTTAATTTTTATCTGAGCTTAAAGTCATATATCAACATTTTTAAATGTCATCGCACTTTTCATATACTTTGGAGGGTGGTTAAATGCTGCAAATTATAGGAGTTGCGGCCTTCTATATCGACATCACAGAAAAATGAAAAATCATCGTTTGTATAACAAAAATTTAAATAAATGGTCAATCATTTTACTAAATAACTGTCAAAGTCTCTGGTGGTTAAACAATGATTTTCAATTTTTTGTGGCTTAGAACATGAGACAAGTTACCATTTTCAATATATATATGTTACAGTCAAAACCCGATTTTAGTTAAAACACGTTTTTACTAGTTGAAACTAGTTTTTACTAAACGCCTTTGTTACAACTAGAATTTACTGCTGTATATAGTTTAATTTTAGATAAAACTAGTTTTAACTAGACACAACCCGTTTTAACCAAATGGCTTAGTTAAAACTGTTTATCCAGCTAACACGTGATAACGCATGCGCCGCATTAGAACAACTCTGATTGGTCGAGCGACGTGGCGTTACTCAGTCAGCCTTCCGCTAAGCACGTGTAAATTGACTCGTACGTATTTATCATGGCAGATTTACATCAAGGAACGCAATGGAAAGAGAAATTTTAAAACGGCTATTACAGATCAATGAACATGAAAAAAGAAGATCACTACAATGTTATGACAAAAGAAAGTTACGATAAATTAATGGACGAAATTGAAGAAACACAATTAGTTGAAAAAAAACACAGAAACAGTACAGAAGATTAAATCGATTCAAAGTTATTAATATTTGTGGGACGCGAAAATTAGTGACAAAGAAGGAGCCTATCAAGTACTATTTATATGTAGACGAAATTTTCGATATTATTGAAGCAGCTCATGTGGCTGTTGGCCATGGAGGTCGAGACAGACTAAAAAAAGAAACTTCAAGAAAATATGCGAACATTACAATAGAAATGATAAATATTTTTCTGTCTATGTGCGAAACATGTCAGCGTAAAAAGAGTATGAAAAAAAGGGCCTAGTTTCGAAACCCATACTTCATTCAGAGATGAACAGTCGTTGCCAAGTCGATCTGATCGACATGCAAACGCAAGAAGATCGTGGATTTAGGTTTATCATGGTATATCAGGACCATTTGACAAAATTTGTTTTGTTACGTGCACTGAAAAGCAAGAGAGCTGTGGAAGTGGCACATCAATTAACAGATATATTTTTGATATTTGGTGCGCCTTGCATTTTACATTCTGATAACGGCAGAGAATTTGTTAACTCTGTAATAGACGAGCTGGCTTCATTTTGGCCCGAGTGTAAACTGGTTCACGGAAAACCAAGGCACAGCCAAAGCCAAGGGTCTGTTGAACGGGCTAATCAAGACATAGAAAAAATGTTAGCTTCGTGGATGCAGGACAACAATACTACAAACTGGTCAAACGGTCTACGGTTTGTACAATTTATGAAAAATCGGGCCCATCATTCTGGAATTAAACAATCACCATATGAAGCCATGTTTGGTACAGAGCCGCGAGTAGGGCTTACGACTTCAAGCTTGCCTCTAAAAGTTATTAAGGAGATACGAGACGAAGATGCTCTCAAAGAGGCTTTAAATCAAATTAATGTGATAGATGAAGATTTTTCAGAGCAGGTAACCGCTGTAGCTAGTAGTAGTAGACCGTCTGCAGCCAGTCAAGAAGACCTAGAAGCTGCAGCTAGTACGAGTGCAGAGCCTCAAATAATACCAGCTAGTGACGAAGATACAGAAGCTGTAGCTAATGCGAATCGACAGTTCCAAATAACAGCAGCCAGAGAAAAAGCTCATCCAAACTTGGCAAAACAGGCCCAGAGAATGAAATTGGCTTCGGATTCAATACACGCTCGTGTAGAAATCGGTGATAATATAATTATACCAATTCCTGATGTCGACAGAGCCAAAGCAGATCTCCGTAATATTATTGGAGTGGTTCTTCAAATGGACGAACAGGGTTTGCACAAAATTGGAACGAAATATGGGATACTTGATAAATTGTATTGCAGGTATGTATTGTTCAATGATGCCAATGTTGCTAACTATGCAGTTGATTCATTAATATTTTGAGGTTTACTAATAAAACTTAAATGTGCTTGTTCAGGTCAGAATTCAACGTGTCCAAAGAAAAATTTTTGGTACTAGAAGAAGTGCCAGAGACAAATTTATCTTTAAGAACTGCTGCCAAGACGGCAGCCTTAGGAACAGGCCAAGGATTTGTTCGCTGTGTGTAAGACGGCGTATATGTCGAAGAGGTGCTTTTGTAAGAAAAAAGACAACCTGTGTAACTCGAAATGCCACAATAGTTTGCCTTGCAATAACAAGTAATGTAAACTTACTTGTTATCTTTATTTTATGTACCTTTTTTGAATGATTATTTTTCTATGACTTTAACGAATATAAATGATGTTTCTTTGATGTTTTTTATTATATTATTATTTTTGTAATACTTTAATAATTTATTGATTTTAATTGAATCATTTCCTCCAAACATGTTTATCTAGCTAAAATTAGTTTTAACTAATGTTCGAAGTTAAAACTAGTTTTCTCTAAAATCCAAACATGTACAGTAGTAAATTCTAGTTATAACTAGGTAATTCTAGTTGTAGCAAAGGCATCCAGTAAAAACTAGTTTCAACTAGTAAAAACGCGTTTTAACTAAAAACGGGTTTTGACTGTAACATATATATATAATCCAAAGTTTCCTTCTACCATAATTATGGTGTAGGGCGTTTCTCTTCTTTTAGCTTTTTAAAAACTTCTGCCATTCTTTTCTATTTCTTGTCATGTTTTTCGCTTCCGTCTTGGTTTTGCCTTTCCTTTCCCATAACTCAGTGATAAGATTGTCCCATGTCACTCTCGGTCTTCCTCTTCTTTTATTTTTCATTATTCTTGCTTCCCATATTCTTCTTGTTTGTCTTGTATTCTCCATTCTATGTAAGTGTCCCCACCATCCTAACTGTCTTTCTTCAATATATTCTAACACAGACTGTATTTTTAGATCTTCTCTTATTTCTAACTTTTTTATTCTATCCATCTTCGTGACGCTTTTGACTCTTCTTAGATACCTCATTTCTGCTGCCTGTATTTTACTCTTCTGTCCCCTATTCAGCACCCAGGATTCACTTCCATATGTTAGGATTGGTCGATATATTGCCTTGTATACTTTAAGTTTTGTTTCACCTGATATCTCTTTTCTATTAATAAACTTATTTCTCATACTGTAGTACAGCTTTGTTGCTTTTTCTATTCTCTGGTTAATCTCTGCTTCCTGTGTTCCTTTCCCATCAATTTTTACTCCTAGGTATTGGAAAGTTCCCACCTGTTCTATTTCGGTTCCCTCTATTCTGATTTTCATGTCTTCTTCTTCGTCTCCCACCACCATAACTTTAGTTTTCTTTTTGTTAATTGTCATTCCACTTTCCTTTAAAGTCTTATTCCATGTTAGTGGGTTATTTTGTAGGTCTTCTTGGCTGCCGGCTATTATAACTACATCGTCTGCAAATGCCCATTCCGATATTTCCACTGCTTTCAAGTTAAGATGTCCAACTCTGACTATTTTCAAAATTTCTGAAATCCCTTTGTATATGCAACTTCCAAATCGCATGGATATGAAGTTTTTCTTTGTGACTGTTTTTAAGCTTTCAGAGAAATCACGATTGTCAATTCTATCCTACAACAAAAATGTTGTCCTTGAAGAAAACAAAAATATCCTAGAAAGAAGAAGCATAGTCAAATAGTGAATCGTATCCGATGAACCAAATTTCTTGTTTTTGTCAATTTTTGACATTTTTGCCAGGGGTCCCTAGATATGTCTGTAGGGGCTGTAATCTGAGCGAATCGGTGCTTTTAAAAAATGAAAAACCAACTTTGCGGCCGATAAGGTAATTGCCACTGTTTTTTTTTTTGGATTATAAGGTGCTTCCTTTATTGATTATTTAAGAAAAGGAAAAGCGATAATAGGCCG